>JWHW01030073.1:133380-165169 GCA_000931545.1 Papilio glaucus | reverse complement strand
ATTTTGAACGACGAGTGAATGCAGGAAATAAATTGAATGGGGCTAATAGGTACAGTTGTGAGGAGTCAGAATGTGTCTATGAAGGCTCATCTGGCAATACACAAAGCTGTACTAGTCCCCACTTTAAGTAGAGCTAATGCCGTTGAGATGCGATCCTTAAAAAGTATGTCAGGCGTGACACTGAATGATAGGATAAAAATATCATTATAAGGGAAAAGTGTGGCTTAAAAGTGGATGTTTTGACTAGAATTAAGAAAGGTATGCTTCGGTGGTTCGGGCATGTGGAAAGGATGAATGAAGAGAGAATACCGAAACAAATTTATGTTGCAAAAGTGAGTGGCAGTGTTGGTAGAGGACGCCCTTATATCGATCAAATTAGTGACTTACTAAAAAAGGGAGCACCCATAACCGACGAGCATGTATGCGTAGATGTATGAACGGGGAAAAAGCAAGAGAGGTGTGCCAGGATCGCGCCAAATGGAAATCCATGATCTCTGCCTACCCCTCTGGGTTACGGGCGTGGGCGCATATTTATTTATATTATATTATTACAACAATCATTTGAAAATGTTAATCGCGTCGAAATACTAATTTATTTTAAGATCAGTAAGAATGGCTTTATTTATTCTAGAGATTTCTTTATCTTATATATCTTAAATGTAGGTTTACGTTTCCGTGAGCCCAATATTCTTGCAAAAGTAATTTTGGTTGTTACGTCTTCACGTCCTATTACGTTTTCACGTACTATTTATTGATTTGACGTGACAACATAACCAAAACGTCAAAGTGTGACTGTTGCTTGCGTTATTACATTAATGTTTCAGTTAGAACGCAAAATATTTATAGATTAGGTAGGTTGAATTTGATAGTTTTATGTAAGAGTAATATGTCAATAAGATGTTTCTGAAAGATGATCCTACATTTTTCAAGTCTTGGTATGAAAAAGTTTATGTAAATGCTTTTTTATGACTTGTTGAAATACATTTTCTAACTTCAATTATATTTGAAAACGCGCAAATATTTATTAAACAGAATGTTTCGCATATAATGTGGGGTCAAATTTGCGCGAGCGCCGGCCTCGATCATGACCAAGGTTTCGCTAATTCGTGAGCCGCATTGAAGCACACAAAGGGATGTCGGAGGGTATCGTCCTCGGGAGGCTGCGCCGGCGCGCCCTACTCCGCCCAGACGGAGGGAGGAGGGGAGCGGTGTGGGAGCTAGCGGGGGTGAAAAGCAGACGTAGAGGGAGGGCGGGGGAGATCGCGGAGCCCCGCAGTCGGCCGGGCCTCATTCGCGCGACGCGCTTCATTGTAGTAACACGTACGATCGATCGACGCCCGCGCACGGTGTCGTATTACCGCTCTAAATATATCCGCGAGCCCGATCTCCTATTTGGACGCTCGCGCAGCGTGTTTTGAACCTGTGATTGACAGTGCCGAGTGAAGACACATACTCCAACCCAGCGACCGACGTAAGTATATTTATGAAATCGGTATGTTTTCGCGAAATCTACGAGTGTAATATTATCGCATCGCTATTTTAAAATAAAACAGCTGTTTTATGGAATCGATATGTCTGGTAACGTGCTAAATTCGGAATGAGTACATATTGCGAAGTTTTCAGAAATACGAGATGAATATCGCAAGATAGATTTTAAGACGGGTTCTAAGGGAGGATGGTCAATTATGAATTAGGCATCAATAAGAAGTACAGTTTTAAAGATAAATTTCTTCATAAAGTAATTAGGTATACGCGTGTCAATAGGAAAAATTCCATAACAATTAAACATTTCGGTAATTTTAATACGTCAAATATATTTTTGATTCAACAAGGAACTCCATGGTTATCCTTACTATATATAGTTAATGTATATTAGTTCCTTCCTTCTTATGTCTATATTTGTGAAACATTTAATGAAATTATTGATATTTAACATAGGGACTATGCAATGTTTTATTAGTAAAACAATTTGGTTAAGGAATTCATGCAAATCAAGCCGAATCTGGTCCCAGGACAGTTGCATAATAAGTAGTAGGTATACAATTGGCTCGGGTGTTGCGAACAGTGAGTCAGTACAAAATTTTCAGTTAATTTTCAAAAAAATCTGTCACTTGGCAACAACAATCGTGTGGCTAATTGACATTAATGTTATTTGAGGATTCAACCCAAAAATATATTTTCCCCGGGAAATCGTTTTTAGCCATCTCGCATTTGATGTTTTTTACACAATCGAACATTCTAGAAAACAACAAACATTAACCTATTAAATTTTTATTAATTACCAAAACAATTTACCTTTATTGTTGACATTAATATTATGAACATAATAGATACTCGATGAATTATTTTATAAATTTGTGGAACAGTCTATTATTTTAAATTGAGATAGCGGAAATATCATTTAAATGGTTTAATCTTCGAATATTTGAATTCGATATTTGTCGAATGTTAAGAACTCAACCGATGTTTACTCTTTTTCATGATTATTTCACGCAAACGATGGTTTCTACACTTTTTCTAAAACAAAAGAATAGAACAACAAATAACAAAGTATTAAGAAATATTATGGCATTAAATACCTTTTCATTTTAGGCGTGCCTAATTGGTTGGTCAAATGTTAAATTATTAAATTTCCGATGAAATGCAAGGAGCTGGCAACCCTGAACGTAGTTACAATTGGTGATAGGTCAGCCGCAGCATTGGCCACGAGCTGGCGCGCGATGAATCGGAGCGCGGACTGATAGTGGGCCGGTTAGACGAGTCCCAAGCAGAGTGCAACGGCCCAAACTAAAGGGAATTTTAAAACGTACTCGCAAGCCCTTTGATCTCACTGCGTATAACAACCATACACCTCGACCAGCCAATATTGATAAATTTATACCATTTCCATTTCAAAAGGATAATGTAAATGTTGGTTTCATGCAAATATCACTTAGTTACCTGATGTAAACCTTCCGTCTGAAGCCTTGTCCGTAATTAATTAGTATAAGAACAAAGAGTAAGGAAAGAGTATATGTTAATTTTTCGAAGAGTCCTTCACGTTAAAAGCGTGTAGAGATAATATTCTTGCTATGCTTTGTTACCTATCATCATGTATGTTAATAAGTTTGTACAATTGCTCTTCCTTGCGGCGTAGCAACAGTGTATAACAAAGCAACTTCTCGAAGTTTTTTATTACATATATCAATAATCATATTAACTGATATTTATTTTGTAGTCTGGAGTCAGAATCGTTCACGTAATAATGTAATGATTGGTATAAAGTAAGCATTATATAATGAAATAATTTAAGCAGTATTATTGCAGAAGTAAGTTCTTACGAAACAAAACAATCTCTTTACTCTAGGGGAACATGCGCATGCGAGTAATGAGCCGTTCCTTATGACGAAGAGAAAAAATGTTCATATTTACGAAAAAAATGGAAAAACTATATGCAACAACATATGAATACATGCACATAAAATTCTGAACAAGTCGTAAAATTGAGTAAACGACCTTCACTTATTGTATTTAAATTTAATATTATACGACCAAAACTTGAACTTAAGCCCGAGGAAACATCAGGCATACTAGTTTCACGCTTTTGGCGTTATATTGAAACGCAAATAAATACCGAGAGAGGAGGTCGGTCGGACAACAAACGATGCGGCGTCTGTTTACGACACATCATTACCTGCATGTTTTCCTGTTTCAATCGTTAGTGGAATACGTTGTGCACTTGTAATTACAACTGATAACGACCATAATTAACTGTGACATCCACTGAATACAAAATTATGTTTGTTTATGTTGCATAAACATTAGATAAAAGGCCCGGCGCTCAGTACCAATGTTTGGTCTGGGGAATTTGGAGGAAATTGGTTTTACTAACTTGCAGTTGGCAAGTTTTCTTTAATTATTTATTCACTTTTCTTTACTGCTAAGGGAAGACCGATTGGTAAAACATCAAATTTGTTACATACATTGTAAAATAATATCAAATACTGTTATTTAATTAATGTACCGAAGTTTGTTATCAAAATTGTTTGTCCACTTACATTAATGATTTATGTAATTTAAGAAAAACAAAACTTTGTTTATCATGAAACATAATCGTTACTTCTTGGCAGTATCATATAAATATTGTAACTCTAGTTTTGATTGATTCACCTTTATCCGCGTTGTTTTAATTTTTTTTTATTAAATCAATTTGGTTTTAGTTTCAAAATCAAAAGAAACATTGTCTTGAATCTAAAAACAAATAAATAACGGACTTTGTCAAACCAGCTTTAGTTTTGATAGCATTAGTAAAGTAAATAAAACAATTTTTTTCCTATCCAGTTTTTATTGCTAAGCATGAGTCATGGTTATTACGAAGTTCGAATGCGATGGACGATTGTTTGTTTATCTATAAAACGTGTTTTCTATTTAATCACTGGTCCTTACCGAGATGCTATTGATGATAAAGTAGTAATTTGGATTGCTCAAGTTTCCAAAATCCACGTCTTTTTATTCAATGGGTAAAATTCAATTCAATTCATTAGACTTATTACTTGTTAAATGTAACAGAATGAGTTAATTTCCTTCTTAATCATCAGTTTATCAACAGCCTGTACCAGGACACTGGTATCAGGCCTTCTACAAACCATCCATCATATCCTATATTTATTTATTTCTTTTCGTAGGTGGCCTCTATGCCATTTGCTATCGTTGACTCGAAAAATAGGGCTGTCCCATTGCTACTTTAGCTGTTTAGACTGCTGAGTCTTTGTTGAGTTTTTTAGATCCGGATAGTTTAGTTTTTAGTTAGTCCATTTTAGATAATTTTTTCCGACGATGTATCGCTTACGTCTTTGTTGGGTTCTTTTTATACAGTATTTGTTGTTTTGATTTGTGTAATTTTATTGGTTAACTACGCATGCGTCATCGTTGTTGCGTCGGGTCTGGCGAGCAGCGGTCAGCGGTGTACATTAGTCATAACTGCCCGATAACACCATATGCTAATACTTAAACATGTAAAATTAAGTTTGTATTCCAGTCTCAAAATTATTTACTAAAATATATATTAAAAATTTGTAGAAAAATCATTTTTTTCTTGCACTTACGTTGCAAACGCTGGCTAAACCGTACGAGATAGATCAAAATAATATGCTAAGGAATTGTATATCTTTAAAAGATTTACAAAGAATTAAGTGACGGTATATTTCTATCTTCCATGTTTATCTCACAATAAAAATAGTACGCTATTTACGACGCTGTTTTTATGTATTAAATATAACGTTTGAACTAGAGTATTTAATGTAGATTAAAGATTTACTATAAAGTTCTATCAGATAGTTTAGAAGATATCAAAAGTTTAAAAACAGTTTAATTTTAAAGGCGGAACGAAGTTTTCCGCGTCAGCTAGTTAGTTACTTAGGGTCCAACCAGTTTTGTGTGCTTCGTGCCCTATGTGCTGAGTCCTATTGGAATACTCAATGGTTTCGAACATTGTTCGAGAAAGAGTTAACATTATGTTGGTAAGGATGGTATTTAGGTACACCATGCCACGGTTTTTAAACCTTTTTCACAAAAACACCTCAGTTAAGCCTGAATATGAGATTCCAAGTCAAACCATGAGTGATGAAGGATAATGCCCTCGTTGCGTGAATCGGAATACGTGAGCTGGTTTCTTCTCTGCTGTGGGCCTTACACCTTATCATTTTGTTTATTGTAACTTCCTTCGATGGTATTTTTTTTTCATTCGAAAACAAAATTTCGCGGTATTTTTGTTCCGCGTACCGCCGTAACAATCTTCGCGCGCAGGATCTTTCCAGCCATTTTTTAAAATGCTCGTTGTTTTTACGATATGTTCGTAGTCTTCATTTAACACTCTTTTTACCGAGGTTCTGGTTATCACCATCTGATCAGCTAAGATTTTTTGTTTACGAACAGGATTTCGTTGTATTCGCGTTTTCAATGTCTTAATGATCGCTGGAGACTGCGAGGTCGGTCGGTCCACTTACGATCTTCGAAGCTTGAATCTTCAGTGTATCGTTTTCAAATTTAGCAGAATATTGAAAATCTTGGCGCGTTTCTTTCTTCGACCACTCCATATTTGGTAATGAATGAAAATGAATTTCTTTTTTATATTAGGAAAGCACAAACGTTCCATTTTTAAAATTAGTCGAAGACTATTTGGTCAGTATTCGCCAATTTTAAAAAAAGGGTTTGACGGAACTTATGACCCGACTAAGTATATATAAAACATTTAAAAGTGTGGGAGAGCACAAAGTTTGTTAAATTGATGAGTTTCACTTAAAATAAAAATATATAGTTGATAAATCATGCAGTCGCTACTTAAATATCCAGTTTTACTTCATTTTTTATCTATGACAAATAGCTATTTTAAAACCTGTTTCGCAACAGTTTAATATTTCCGGTGTCGCTTTGAACCATTAACATTTTTCTTGTGTTTGGGATATCATATTTTGTCCCATCGTATTTACATGTTTCGATAAGATTATTTAGAACTAGAAACCCGCACGGCTTCGAGTATAGGTACAGTCGAGGTAAAAAAGGTTACACACTGATAAATAGAACATAATTATTTGATTTTTATTTTCTACTAGTGTGTATTTTGAAACTTGTCATATTAAGTATAATTTGTATGCAGTTGTCTGCTTATGTGTTTGAGTTTCAAAAGGTACTAAGAGCGTACGAATTGATGAGGAGTGAATTTGAAAACTGACGAAGGTCTTCGTACCCCAACCATCTTAAATTAAATTATAACTCAACTGAAATCCCCATATATTATATCTCTACTACGTACTCTTCTACTTTTGATTTTGATCATTTAGTGTATCGGTGACAACCATGTGCAAAAAAAACGTTTAGTTGTGTTTAAGTTTATCGTGTTCAGATACACATGCGCCGAGGGCTTCGTTTTAAAATATGTATAGATAGTAATAGTGTATTTAATTATTAGTTGAGAGCTATAGATAGCGATAAAATAGACATTGGTTAAAACTGTCTGTTTCCAGAGACACAACGGCGGCTTCTGATCATAAACATTACCAATACGGCACTGGGATCAATGGTGCACATCCGTTTGCTCATTCTTATAGGTCGCCGTCGCCAGCTCGCGTCTGGAACAATAACCGACAGCAATAAGCAATTGCACACGGTGACGTCACACAGCCAGCCTATATAAAGACGTTCATTATGTACAAAGTAACTTGTACCAATGGCTTTCCATTACTTTGGTTGTTGCGTTAATTTCTAACATAAGCAGATAGTAGTAGTAGTAAGTGATAAGCAGATAGTGACCAAAAATTATTATAATCGTTTTATTACAAGCCATATAAAAAGCTGACAAAGATTGCGATTCCAAATCAGTAGTGGTTCTCGTACTTCCATTTCCATTCCATTTTAAAGATTCCATTTGACGTTGCCCCGACGAATGGGTACGATAGTTTATCTCTTGACCTATTTGCATAACGATTATATGGATTAATGTACCTAAACGTCAAAAAATATAATATTATAAATGTACGTTCCATAGTAGTTGTACTAATCATACTCTTTTAGTTATATATGAAACCCAGTCAATACTTCATGGATATGACGCACATAATAACTCGACAATTTGCCTAAGAATTAAAGTACTACTAACCGTCATCGATACTCGGGAATATAGTCCCTGAGTCATCGTCGCTTCTCCAGTACAGATAAAAAATATAACTGAATGAATTTGTGACTTCACTATTGCACAATCATTGTTGTAAATAATAAAAAATAGAATACAAACAACTAGGCATGATACAATGTGCCAATTGTGACAATCACATTGAACTTGGCTTTGAATGACATATAAATATTACGAGCTGCGTGCGACGCGAATGGCAGCTAGGTTTATCTTACCATTTATGAATTGACCTAGACTCTAATTAATTTAAATCGTCGTCTCACTGAACCAACGTATTGATTTACAGAACATGCTTGTTACAAATACAACGTGGCCATGTAACAATTTTCAGTGAGTTAAATGCCTTTTTCGATTAATACAAAATACAATATAAATGTTTATAATATTACTAGCTGTTCCTACACGGCGTCGCCCAATTAAAATTCAGTATTGTATGTCTAAACTTATATTATAAAGAGAAAAGATTTGATAGTTTGTTTCGGATAAGTACCAATCAAACAAATTCTTTCACTAAAAGAAAGGTTTCTTTCAGGTAGTAATCTATATTTGTTATTTTGTTTGTATTATATTGACTGAATAAATAATTGTAAGTCTTATTTATATGGAGATATATATAGTTGTGTTTATTACATCTGACTCTCTCGACAACGGAATAGACTTTGATCACACTCATATAACAAGACTTAAGTACAACTAACTCTTGTGAAGCCAAACTGTCGCCAAAACCTACACAGTATGGACTACAATCATACTGTGCCGACCCCACATGAGTGGGAAAAGGGCAAGGAGGTGGCGATGATTAATAGTAAAAGAAATTTTAGAGACCTAATAATGATGATTTATAGATCAGTAACATTTGAGTTAAGTTATTCTATACAGGAAACAGACACTTTCATCAAACCCAGAATAATTTGACTCATTTCTTATGTCAAGTGGAATAAAATAAATCATGGTACAAACGGGAGAGTTCATCTGAAAGCAGAACGTGTGGTTAAATTATACATTCAAATTAATCAGTGACTGCTTTGTTGATCGCGGTTGTAATTGCGGGGTTTAATTAATTAACCTATCCTTGGTTATGTAATTAATATTCATAGCTTCAATAGAAGCTTTTAGCAGCACTATCGGCGGAGCGTCCGACCGCGTCGATGGCGGGTCGCCAACTCTTTCGCAACCGCTGTATATTTACTCACCAAGGTTTCTTACGTTGCATTTTGAGGGTTATTGACATTATCTCGGAATTATACAATTCGTTATCCAACGTTTAGCTAACACACGATATTTTGGATATTTCGTGGAAGCGGGACAGTCGAGTGCGTCGGTGACGGGCGCGAAGTGCCAAGTTTACGCCGCAACCCACGACTAACAGAAATAATTCGAGGCCACTGTATTATGTATACTGAATAAAACATGTAATATGTATGAGAAAAATAGTGTAACCCGATGTTAACACTACGTATGTATGCAGACATATAATAAACATTGTTAAATATCACCAAATAAGGAACATATAAACCATAAAATAAAATATAATATCTAGGTGTGCGTGTGTGTGTAATGATTCTGTATTGATTGTAAATACAAAACTTAGAGGAGTAATATAATTTTTACCTCAATATTAGTTTCGTAGTGAAACACTAACTACTATATTGAGGTTAAATGTCGTGGAAGTTTATATCTTGTAACAGAAATATGCTTTAATATTTCGAAAAAAAAAATGAATCACTCCAGAACTAAAGTAATAAATCAACCTTTAAAAGGTTGAAAACACCTGTTAATGTGCAAAGTGGTAAAAAAGGTTTATTTAACCTTTTTTGGTGTACAAATCGTGGTATTGAGAAGTCAAAAACCGATAGATAAATATTTGCGAAGAACCCACAAGAATGTTAAGCCGATAAGATACGAAAAAAGGTCTTCGGTCGAACGAGCCAAGCCACCCAGTTTATTTGCGAAGCTGCATAAATGCAATTCTTAACGCTTGCGTCAACAAAAATTTATAAAACTTAACTCGCTGTTTTTTTTCGTTTTCACTGCGGTTTGCCTGTGTTCTAATTTAAAAGAAATTACATATATGTTTTACGGTGAAAGAATACGTGATTTTTTTTCTGTTAAAATATATTTACTTTCTGTCAATCTATTCTATTAATTGTGTGAAGGTGCAATTTAGTTAGTAAATTACATGGGAAAATAATATAAATCCGAAAAGAAGTTAAAAAAAAGAAAATCGACCTTCATGCAATGAATCGAAATGGTCAGAAGCGGTATTTGAATGTGGTGAATACAGTTCTCGTTGAAAAAGTAAGTTGATGATATATTTACACGTAATCACATTTTAATTTCCAATAAAATATGATTAATTTGGGGCGTTGTGTTAAACATAACTTATATCATAATGTAATCATTTCTTTTGACAGAAGTTGAATTCTTAAAGGCAAGTCAACCACAACGTTGATTATAAGATTAAGAAATCCGCTGTCGTATGGATAGGTGTATAGTTAAACAAAGCGATGTAATTTCGATGGCGCCGGCCGTAAGCTTTGAATATTTTAATGCAGCCGACGCCAGTGCTTGCGACACCTCGGCCGGACCGCGGCATGCGATATGCGTTTGTCTGGTACGAGCCACGGTAAGTCGTAACCGCTTGTGAAAGGCTTGACGCGACTCGATTCGAATCGTTAAAACCCGAAAATTACAAAATCGATAAAAAACTCCATAACTTCGAGAGCATATGATAGAGTATGTTGGGTACCAACTTTCGATCACAACACTTAACATCGGGTGGGATTGTGGTCAAACGACAGGTTAACTCATTATAAAATAAATCGAATCGAATGTGAGAATAGATCGAATGACCTCAGAGTCACAGCTGGTCAAATACTAGCACAGTGTTAATACGTTTCGCAATTACAACACTAACAATGACATCAGCGTATCGAGTATTCGATGAGGACAAAAACAATTTCTTTGTTGTTAACTTATGTGAGACGATCCGGATCGTAACGGTGTGTGCTGGCACTCCCACGCATCCCGCAACTTCTAGCTACAACACAATGAGCAAGTGTGAATGTTTAGCTTAAGGCTTCGCACCTACTTGTCAATATATAATTTGCTTTCGATGTATGTATTTGTTTTTCCCGTCTTCTTGGTGACCACCAGAAATCATGCCAAATAGTCTAATTCGGGAGTGCCGAAGTCGACATTAAATTAACATTGGGTTCTTCTGCCAACACCGCGTATGTGTATGTTGATATTCCTGTGTAGTTTGTAAATGTGCGTGTTAAATATGTCTACCTTGAGAGATTGATAGTGTTGACTCCTCAAAATTTAAAACACGTCAAATGACCTTTCAGATGTTCAAGACAATGTGAAGGTACGTCTGAAGGCAGGCAAGGAAATTGAAAGATATTTTTTATTAATACGTTTAATAGAATAGTAAATAAAGAAATATGAGTCGCAAGAGTCGATTGGTTGAGACAGCAGTTGGGAATTAGAACGACATGGTCTTAGATTTGTATATGAATACCATAAAATATCTATATATATCTAAATTATGTCTAAATAACACAAACTTTATTAAAATAGACAGGAATGTTCGAATTTCACCTCTCGTTCAGTTCTTATATTTATATTTCATACATGAATGATATATACATACATACATAGATTAATTTGTTAATAAAATTGAATGTCGTATACAAATTTCAATAAGCTACTGTTATTTAAAAAGCGAAAAACATATTTTGATGTTATTGAACTAATACTATAGCAGATCTAGAATAAGGTATGAATAAATAACTGTAGATGTAGACTGTTCAGGTGTCTGATAAACCAGGCGCCTAGTTAAAAATTAGCTACTTCAATTAAACATTTACAATAAAGTAATTAGTTTACCGAAAATTATAGCTTTTACTATGTTGCAACCGTCTTGGTAATTGATTACACCTATTTAATTTGAAGGCAAGCAAGCAGTTCCTTCCATTGGGATTTTAAGTGATCGAACTCCAAGCTAACTATACGTCTTTAACAATCGTTTTGATAGTTTAGATTAAGGTTTCCTTCTCACTGATTTATAGACGTAATTTTGGCTGGCTAATAATACAGTATTATTTACATAATATGGGTCCAAGTTACGAGACCGCCAAACTCTATTTTACCTCAGGGGTATATGTGAGAGCCCGAATGAATATTGTTTGTTGTTAGATAAATATAGATTTAACATTTAGAATAATATTTGTATCCTGGTGAGAACACTGTGTTTTAAAGATCAAAATGACCCTGTATTTAAGGCTTTTTCCAATATAAAAACGCATATAGACTTTACTGTACTTAATATAAACACAATATCAACGAGGGGGAAATTTATGATTAAATATATAAACGTACATTCTCTTTCGTGTAAATATAAACAAACATACGGCTAATGGTGACAGCTCGCAAGATAAAATACCGTTTAGTGTTTGAAAATATACATTTCTTCTTTTTTAACATAGCTTACCTGAGTCTTACGAAGAAATCTCAGTCACCCAAATACCGAAGTAATCAGTTTTGTGAGTGACACGGAACGCGGGGTCTCGCGGTTACTCACACATGACGTCAGCTGTTAGCGCATGAGTAACAATCCGGTAAAAATTTAATGTATTTAAATTAAAAACAAGAATGGTGCTAGCAGTCGACAGTTATTTAAATTAATTTTCGTTTTTAACTCAAATTCAATACAAAATTTACCATTCTCACAAGAGAAGTCAAGATGAGTACGATATTACATGCACGATATACATGAATGCATAAAAAATGTTCCTGAATATTTTTTATCTGTAAGTAGTATTTCACTGTATGTTTTAAAAATCGGCCAAGTGCGAGTCGGGTACTCGTTCATGCCTGTTGACAGACGGACGGACAGCGGAGTCTTAGTAATAGGATCACGTTTTACCCTTAAAATACTGGTTTTTATTACGTGAGGTTATCCATGTTTGAAAATAGGTAAACAACCAATGATATTTTATACTATAGATATGTTATACTCATACAACACAGATCAAAAGTGTTCCAGAGCAGTGACAGAAACTTTCACACAAATGTTGAATGGTATAAAAAGGATAGCGTAATTAAAATAATAAGAAAAAAGAGGAAAGCTTGTGGTTATCACCTAAGCATAAATGTAAACACGTGACATAGGCTATAGAAAAAGAAGCTTTCGAGCCTTTACTTTTCGACCGTTAATGGCATATCTGCTACTTTTTGTATTATATCATTGTAAAAACCAATACACAATCAATAACATAAGACAAAAATTTAAAGATACTGGAGTAATGGAAATTATTCTGAAACAGTTTAATATTAACGGCCCAAATTAGAAAGCGTGTCTGTGAACACAAGATAAAGGATACATTCATTTAATAAAATTCTGTTTTATTAATTTGCCTTTATAGGTAATCAGTTTTAGTATTGAAAATTGAAATTTTTGGTGCTTTAAGATTACTTTCGTACCAACGGCTAAATTAAATTCCTTGCTTTAATACACTAGATACTTTATACATTCTTTGCTCGTGCTCCTGTAAAACATGAGTAGGATCATAATTATATTTTAGTCTCAATTGTTTTTATTAATATTTTTCTCTCAAACAACACAGCTGTAAGGATTACTACTATCGAGAAAATTTAATAATTTATTACCTAAAAATTGACTGACGCATTTAAATATTTAAATATATTAAAAAAAAAACAAGTTATAAGTATTTTTTTCGAGTATATACTTATTCCCTTTTACATCTTGGATGCATAATGTACAAGTGGGAGTTCTTTGAAGTTGATAAATATCGAAGAAATCGTACAAGTCGCTTGTAAGACTACATCAGACCTTTGATGCGAGGGTGAGGGCTAACAACCCTTTTAATTGATGTTAGAATTTCCATTAGCACAAAGATCCTATTTCACTTTATCATTCTCCGTATTTCACTAAAAATAACTTTGTTGACTTATACCTTGTTTTTTTTATTTGATGTTTTTCAGCTCATTTATTTTTGTTAGAAGATGTATAAAATTATTTAACTAATTAAATGTGCAGATTGGTAACGGAATTTGAAGTGTTTTGTTTGGATTTAAAGTGGAATAAGACGTCTGTTGAGTGAAATGACCCAGTTTGTTTAATCTACATTCGAAATATTTTTCGCATCTTTTTGCACAGCGGTATAGATGCTAACGCCATTCAAAGAGAAACCGTGGTTTTTTATAGTTTAGAAATAGAGATAATATGTGAAACCTTTATAATATGTGATTAAGTGACCAATTAAATTTGCAGACTGTAGAGCAGAAATAATACTAGATAAAATATGTTCTAGAAAATTGTGACGTTGATTTGCCAGACAGAGATGGCAGAATGTATTAGACGTCTTCGACAGAAACTGGTCAGGTCGCGCTAATAATAGAAACTAATACTAAAATAGGAGAATAGACTTAGCCAATGCAAACTGTAAGTAATGGCGGCGCTGCAAAAATACGCCAACAGTATGCTATACATACCGAGATAAGTATTCAGTACCAGGTATGTAAGTTGCAGTGTCAGTTGTACGATATAATTACAGAACACCCTGTTGATGACTCGGGTGGTAGATATGAGCTCAGATTCGTGCTGTTATTGTTCTCTCACATCTCAAATAAGTATTAAGTTACTGTCAATTCTCCACTTTAACCATATCTATATGATTTTTCTAGAACACTCTTAACTAACACTTATTTTGGTGTTATAAGGTTTTCGTCTTCTTTTGTCTTTTTAACCGACTTCAAAAAGGAGGAGGTTATCAATTCGTCTGTATATTTTTTTATGTTTGTTAACTCCGCAGAACCGAACTCCTGGTGAAACGATTTCAAAAATAAATATGATTAAGAATTTATTCTTATGTTTAATTGCGTAAAATTATTTTATACTTTTAAGTGCATTTGTTGTTTTTAAATAAAGTTTTTTTGTTGTTGTTTAAATTTTTTTAATTTATGTTGTAGGTACCAATCAAATCAAGGCCTCGGTTTATGAATTGGAGTAGACCAGCTATCTTTAAACGTTTTAGGCAATGGAACACTAAATATTTTTTTTTATAATAGGAAACCACAAATCAGATATTTTTTACTCTAAATTGCTTAATAACCTTAAATAAATAAGGAATTTTTATTCTTCCCGCGGAACCTTAAGAATTCGCTAAACTAAAGACTTCCAAACTGGTACCATCTTACGTCTTAAGTAAACGTACTAAAATGTAAATTTATGTTTAGCTACACAGGGCTAGTTTATGTAAATGTATTCGATGCGAGTAGTTGACGGCGTCCAATACAATCTGTACCGCTGTAAAGAAGCCACATAATTACAATAGATTGCATTCTTAAGATAAGCCAGTCGTCGTAGCCACGTAATGACGTTTAATCACGAACAAAGGCATGGCGGATGACATTGTGCTCTCACGCCGTCTAGCACGATAGTAGAAAAATAAATCATTAAAAAACTGAAGTAGCGGCATGGCTTCGAAACAATGAGTATGTAAAAATAAATGTACGACTGCCGTAGATTGAAAATTAATGCGAGAAATAATAACAACATAATATTGCATGCAAAGCAATTATAGCGACAATGCTGTTTACAAAGTCATAGTTAACCAATACATTATTATTAAATAGATTGAATCAAAAGATTTCACGACAAATTCTATTGTTTCATTAAGTTGTTAGGAAGTTTATAACACGAATAATCAAAAAGCTCTCATCAACGCGGTAAAGCAAGTTGCCTGCGGCTATTGAAACATAGATACATAGCGTCCTTGTATATATAGATCAAGACAACAGTGACCCGGTCACTGTTTTAGAGGTCAAGAGAAAATATATTTAGTACTCAGGACGTCCAGTGCGGGCAAAATAATGTTATATAACTGTAAAATCATGTCGTTGATAATATATAATATCGCCCCGTAGTGGAAGAATACGTTTAGGATTTACGATTACTTACGAAATAGAGTGAATGGCTACTCATTAAGGAACATGGCTTTAGAAATTTATCTTTTTTATCATTTGGTGTTGTTAAGAATGCCAGCTCAAGAACGTTTCGACCTTTGTGTGGTATTGATGAGTCGGACAAGGCAAACGTCGAACAACGGCCAACAAAGTCGCGACGGGAATGAATTCTGAAGTGTTTTTATCACATTCATAATAACCTGTTTTAACATATTATGCTGTATTACGTATTATAAAAGTACATCGCCTTTAGTAATGTGTTATATTAACAATCTAATAATGTAACTTAAACGTAATATTCATTTCTTTTTCCTATCTATATATCTTTACGTCAAACCCAAAAACATATTTCAATCTAAAAACAATGAAAATAAACATCTTCGTGGTTTAGTCATATTAATAAGGTACATTTTATATACGTCGAGCTAAGTCTTTTTTTATACTGCATTCTCATTTTTAATTTTAAAAAGATTTAGTCATCATAACTTCCAAATACTTTAGTGTATTGAGGTTATCAAAATGCTGTGCAATTACACAATTTTTATGAATGGATTTTGAATATAAATAAATTAACGGATGTGCCTTACACGGGTATATCACTGTCACGACCGTATGTATTACTGCTTATCTACTGAAATACAATATCTATAATATTTGGTAAAAATAAAAAAAACAATGTTAGGAAAATATTTCATAATCGATGTAGATAATATCGTGATACCTTCGTAATCATAATGGGGTATACCGGAAAGAGAAATCCACATGAAACAGTTAAATGATTGGTTTATTGTTTATTCCTTGTACAAATAAACGAAAGTTGTGGTCTCAGCCTCCTTTCACTAATGTCTATTGATTCGCGCAAAGATCTTCGCCGATGATAAAATAGATCGCACAGACCGAACGCCCGTCGAGCGGTCAGCGAAGCGCCCGAGAGAAAATAAATCTTCAATTGGGTCAATCAAATGCCACGCCAGGCTATGCTCGCCCCGTTACAGCAATATTTGATTGTTTGCTTTACCATCCTTCAAAAAAGCAAAGGCGCCTACCAGAAATAGACATAATTGGGTATTAAAGATTATGTCAGACAGAATACATTTCATTGTGTACATTTGTTGTATCTTTCGCTAAACAATAAATGTCTAACTTGGATATTGTAAAATGTTCGGCTAAACTTATTTGACTTGACATTTCAAACAAACCCATCTACAAAGGGAATCCATGTATCCTTCCTTGGACCTACTCAAACACACATACAGAATTTTATCAAAATTGGCCCAGCCTTTTCGGAGGTGTTCACTCACATATCGAAGAATCGAAGAAAGATATATGTTTTATATTAATTTCGAAATTACGTATTGATATCTTCTAATGTTTTGTTTTTTAAATTCATATATATTTTTAACCGTGTCGTTATTTCCGCAGATGGCACAGTTACTCACTGTGCGGCTGAACAAGTCTGACCAGCAGCCGCTGGGCTTCCGACTCCAGGGCGGCAAAGACTTCGGTACACCTTTAGTTGTCCAAAAGGTGAGGAACTCAATAATACAATTTTTCAACATCGTTGTCTTCCATATGCTATTTTCTTATTGACGACGCCGGGTACGACGGTTTAGTTACTAAATATTATTAATTGTAAGCGAAATGTATTAATAGCAGCCGCGAAAGCAACAAACATGAGAACGTTTAAGATATGACAAAATAAGCAATGTGTCGTGTGAAAACCGCGCCGCCCACGCCGCCGTCCAGTGTTGCGCGCAAAAAAAACATACCGACTTCGATATTTACATCTGCGATATAAAAAGCTCGAGTTTTTCTACGTAGGAATTACTGGCTGCCATGATATAATAATGTACGCATCTCACATTTCCTAGTACTGCAGAATACACAGGAAAATTTTGTTTAGTTAGTTACCTTATACGTTATTATTATACGTTTTCTTTGTATTGTAATATATTTCTTCGAAAGAGACGTTGCGAGTTTTACCATGTTCGTCATGAATGTACATTTTTCGTGGGTTATCTCTTAGCTATATTGAAATAAGTGATTAGTTATCCCAAGGAGCTTTTATCTCTCATTAACTGTTACCTGGCCTCGTTAAAGTTTCGACACTCGTCACTGCTTAAACGCCTTTATATCGTAGTCGTGTTTTAATTTGACCTCACGTAGTCAAAGGAGGTATTGGTGGCAGAAATCGGTAAGCGAATGTTAATTACTTTAGTTCATGAAGGCTTATGTAGAAAGATGCTGACGGGCACATGACTATCTTATTAGGCGGTCTACTGCCTCATCTTATTAAGCGTTCAAAGCACTAGAGCAACATAAACGTGCCATGAACCTGATGATTGGCTCAATTTATTCATTAAAAACTACCACTTCGCATAGTAGACCCCGAAGTAAGAAAGCATTTTAATGTGTCGTTTATTTTTTTATCGCTTCGTGACATTTGAAGATAAAAATAACATGTTACACCTGCCCACGTGTGGCCAAGGAACAATGTCTAAGGATCGATCATCTGCTCATGCCGTGCATTGCGGTCGTGACGTTTGGTAATGTCAAAATAACAGACATAATGACGATGATCTCCTGGCCCCAACGGTACTTTTGTTTGAGTTATCGACGATAGATTTCTTCGGCGTGCGTTCAATGAGCGTCATACTTACTAAATAGAGGCATATAAAAAATTTACATGTAGTCAAACGACTGCTAAATTGCGTTGCGTCCTAACGCGATGTCACTGAACTTTTAATTCCCGGATCTTCGTTGATGCGGGGCTAAAATACGCACTGAATATAGCATCCGATCACCTCATAATTTTTGGTGGTAATCTCATTTACGACGACGACTATTAACATTCAACCTCGCGGCGTAGTCGATAGAATATCGAGCTGTTGGTTAGGTTCGGTTAGGTTAGGATCCTGGATTTTATGACAGACGAAGAAAAATATTTGTACGATGTTTTTCCAAAATAGTAAAAAATATTTATATTCGGCTCTAAATTTCTCTCTCCTAAAGTGCTAAAAGTAATTAGTTAAATTAATAATTTAACTAATTACTTTTAGCACTTTAGGAAAACGGTGAAACTTTTTTCCATTCCTATTCAGGCAGTAAATAAATTGAATGTGTAATTTTTACCGGATTTAATTTCGAAAGTTGAGCAACTATCGTGTAATTAGTCTTATTTATATCTTAGTCATAAGTATTATTTTCCTAGTGTAATGGAGTCCCCATTACACTAGGAAAATAATACATACAATTTAATCAATCAGTAACAGCCGTGTGTGGTTGTGTCTAAATTTGCGCAACCTGGATGAAATTCTGATTGATCAGCAAAAGTATCTTTGTCTTGAAACACAAATCATCATCTTGAGTGACTAAGACGTCATTAATCGAAGCAAACTTTGGTGACATTAATTATATATTTAAATTTGGAAAGACAATTTGATATTTTCCGTGACTCTAATTAGGTTGATTAGTTTTATAAATCAAACTTTTTCGATTTTGTAATTTATTTTCATATTGTTTTTATTATGAGCTCCTTGTCAAGTAACGATAATAATTATAATTCTATGGACGACGCAATCACTCGTAAGTACCGAATAGAAAACAATAGATGTTATTTGTTTCGCTGTCAGTCTTTGTTACCTGATATCACTTTGTATTATTTATGAATTAATATAATGTATATAATGAGAATAGCACATTCATTATTTCAGATATGTATGACGATTTGTCAGTTAAAAATCTATAAATTACTGCCGAGCCGATTTTAACCTAAACTTCATTTATTTGTTCTTAAAACTATTTTTGTCCATTAAGACCTGCTCACACGGATTTGCGCTCATTAAAAGATTCTTTGGAATCCGGAACTATTAATAAAGGTATTAACATCGATTTATTAAAATAACAAACACACATTCACAGACACGTTCATTAAACACGTGACTCAATTGAATCAAATGCGTTGCCAACCAGAATGTTCAATATCTCCGTACAAAGAAATTATTTTGTACAATTTGTACAAAATACATACGATAAAACAGTTTAGTTTTCAATTGTTTTGCCTTACGATTTTAAATAGAAATACAAAAGGAAATTGTATGTGACTAGCAACCCGGCCAGTTTCGCTCGGGTAGACAAAAAAAAATTAAATCGGTGCAGCAGTGTTGAGTAGAGTATAGATTTCGAGTTATTTGCTAAGTTCCATATTATCCAAATCATATAACCCTATCGCCATATACTGTGCTAAATTCAATTCGTATGTAGTTTTGCCAGTAATATACTGTAAATGAAGATCTGCTTATATGTAGGTACTCTTTTTACATATTTAGTCTAGATTAGGCTACAACTTGTCCAAACTGTAAGCCGCGTAATAAAACCAAATTTAGAGGTATGATAGGAGATATAAATGGTTTTATTGTAGAACTAAAACCGTTTTAGGAATGGACGTGAGGCATTGCTTAAGTTTTAACTGAAATGAATAAACGGGACATAAATTTACCTTCATATTAGTGTAAATTGTCCTATTTGTAAACTTGTCAGTACGTGTTTCTTTATCTTTGTTTTCATGGACAGTTAAAATGTTAATATACAACATTGTTTATGTCTTAAGTATTACATACAGTGCACACGCAGATAATACTATTTTTTTTTTGGATTGGTATTTCGACTTTGAATGTTAAAAGGACTTATTATTCGTAATCGCTTCTATAAATTGTTCTGATATAGGACTTAAACTTTAAATTCGGCCTTTTATAAATCAAATTCGAACGTTTCTATGTCAATTTGATAAGTAAAAATATTAATTCAAATAATCATTACGAACAAGAGTGAATCTAATTATTTTGGAAAGAAAAGTCTTCGTTTTTATACTGTTTCTCCTTGATTCAAGTTACATTTAGTTGGTCCATACATATCAGCATTCTATTAATACAGTGCCACTGAACGGCCTTGCATTTCCGTTTCCTCTGTAATAATGTACACTATCTTAACTATAAATTTCATTTTACGTTTATGTTTGTAAAGTTTTCTATAATCCTAACTAATATTATATGCGGATGTAAGATTGTTTCTTCTTTTGTTTGTTTGTCATTAGTTATTATTAATGAGAGACAAACAAACGAAGAAACAAATTATTTATTTAACTTCTTAACGACTCACCGATCATCGTGATACTTGTGTTGAAATGGGGTACTCACCTTTTATCCCGAAAATAAAACTGTTCTCGGGGATACATGAAGCCTTCATTTACATACATACATATCGGTTGCCGTGGTAATATTTTATGTTTTGACAATAACCACTTTTTAACACATGTTACCTATAATTTGAAGTTATTATACGCGGAATCATCTTACAAAAATGCGTACGAAGCCGTGGGCAACATCCGGTATAAATATAAAAGTTACTTAATTGAAGTATGTTTCAAACCCAAACATATCGCAAAAACAAAATAAAGAGATTAACCGGTTTTTGTTGCCACGTCACAGTCATCAGTAGTGCAGATTACGGCGCGTATGTCTTTTTGGCTGATTAAAAAAAGTCAGCTGTCTTGGCTCTCATCGCCTAGGTACTGGTTCTTATAACTAGGAAAAGTATGAGTTTCGTCGTACGTTTGTCGACTCTTGTCCTCACAATCGTAGCTAATATTATAAATGCGAATTTAAGTATACCTTGTTTAATTGCAATAAATGAGTGGTGTAAAGTAAACTAACAAACGTCATTTACCATACATGGCGGCTATTACATATTTTACAGTTTCATCGAAAATGTTTTAATTTTGTGAATATCGTGAGTGTAGTGTTAAGTGAGGCTAATGTATAAGTTGTTTTCCGAAAACATTTTGGTAGGTATTTAAGAATTTTAATGTAAAAACCTTTGTATACAAAAATCACATCTTGCTGTGAAACAAGGTACTATAAGGACATAAAGTATTTTATATCCCAGAAAAAAATCACGTGTGCGAAATTAAGATTTGTTTGTTCGTCGTGAATATGATAAATCTGTTCAGAAGTAACATATTTTTTTTATTATTAACGCGCAATATTGAAAATGAGCGACTACGGCCAGTTAGTATGTATATTTATATAGCTTTTTATTTTATTTCCAGCCTGGGACAAAATTATTTTTTTATTATAAATCAAAAATACACTTAAATGTCGAGGCTGATCCGTCACTGGAGTATTACCATCTTATCCTATGATAATATGTGAAAGTATACACTTATATGTGTTTTACAAACTTATACTCAAGGGGAACAGATTCACTCTTATTGACCGGAATCGGGCTCGAAGTCGACAGGACTGGCCGCCGATCGTTGCGCAACTTGAGACGGGTTTCTTGTTCCGAACACAATCTGAGTCACGTACAGTATACAGTAGGTAAAGCAAGGATTTGTTTTGAAACTAGAACGCCGAGCGACAGCGTTCCATGGATTATCGGCCCCGGTATTTTCTAATTATTCGGCTATGTAGCTATGAAATATCAGTTGACTTCCCGAGAAGTAATGTGCGCCATTTTCTGTATTATTTCAATATACCTTTACATACGTATTCCACACTTATCTTACTTATATTATAAATGCGAAAGTTTGGATGGATGTTTGTTACTCTTTCACGCCGAAACGGCTGAACGGATCTAGATGAAATTTGGCACAGAGATAGATTATAGTCTGGAATAGCACATACTTTCTATCCCGGAAAAATGTACGGTTCCCGTGGGATATATTTGATTTTGTTTTTCACAGATGTATGTATCTATAAATATCGATAATATGATAATAATAACTTTCAATTAAAATTAAAAACAAAATTAAAAATTTTGGAGCAACTCACGATGTTGATGTACATATACATCAAATAAAAAATAATTGAATAATAAATGAGGAATAATTTTAAAAATCCCCGACTTAAAGTAGACGTTCTTTACTGGATTTATTATTTATTTCGTTCGTTCTGGCTAAGAAGTAAGAATTTAGTTCTCAGGTTCTGCCACTGTACGACGCTTTCAGCGTGCATCTTATATATACTGAATTAAATTAAAGTGTCTGTGTGTAATGTCAAAATAAAATTTCTATAACTTTATGGAACCCATATGAAAAATGGGTTAACACGAACGGATAAGGTAAGAAGCGAGTATGTTAGGGAAAGCGTAAAAGTAGAACCTATGATAGAAAAATTAAGAAGCTAAAGCGGTTAGCATTGCATGGGCATGTTATGAAGAGGAAACAAATAGAGTTTTAGTCCTGAGCATGGAGGGGTATGTCGGTGGTAGGCGCAGGCCTAAGAAGAGATGGACGGATTGCGTGAAAGGTAACATGATTAAGAAGGGAGTGAAAAAAACCTGTTGTACTAACCGCATATAAAGTGGGAATAGGGAGAAACACCATTTTTTTTTAATAATTTGTCGCGATGAAAACATCAGCGATCTACATGTCCATGGGCATCTGCTCTTAATATCGTCTTGCCTTATGGTATGTCACCAATGTTATTTATATTATTTTTTATATCTAAATCCGTGTAGGATCTCTTAGCGACACACACATATGGGTACGAGTTGAAACATTTATATTCAAAAATATTTTAAAACTTTCCATCTGATGATCGAACTGGATTTACTATTCCATATATGCTAAATGCCAGTGCACTATGCATAAAACATGACTTTAGAGACAAACTACTGCTTAAACGATATAAGTTGAAAGTAATCTATCTATCTAACTAAAAAGATACAACGAAGTTAAACATCGATAAAGACGAGCTATTGTAATGTTCTTATTGCTAAAACCTTCCCAGTTTCCGACTTCAATATGGTAAATCCCGAGTTTATTGTTTTGTCGGTGGTTAGGTAAATACTTACGGAAATAATTTTCTGTGGAACTTCTTAATTCAAAACAAAGGAAGAATAAGAAAAGAGGTTTGCTACTTCTGCGAATGTCATTTTAGATCATTAACTAGTTATAACCAGATATTTAGTAAGCAAGCTCGATAACTATCAACTAATCCCGTCCAAAAGTGTACTTGTAAAGGCAGATGGCTATGTAGTTTATTTTAAATATTTAGTGATATCCATGTGGATATCACTAAATATTTAAAATCTTTGTAGATACTGGATTTCCGTCGAGAGTTTTTTAGGCAGTTTAAACGGCAAATGTAGCCGTTACCCGAAGTTAACGTCTACATATGATTCCCAATTGGCATAATTCCCTCGCTTAACTTAATTTAAATTTTATTTCTTCGAAAAAAATCTTGTAGATTACGTATTTTCTTAAGATGAATCTTGTGTTAGAATTTTAATTTCTATAAAATATATTTCTATAATTAGCTGTATCTATACATATTGTGTAATAGCTCATATAAAACAAATTGCTAGGTTTAAAGACATAATAGTAGAAGGATTATCTACACATATAAATCCAATGTCGAATTTGTCAAACGATAGATTACCTCGAAAGTCGTGAAAATTCAATGGCTTACTGTATTGGCATTGAAAATTTAGGTTAAGTGCGCTGCTAACCTTTTTGTTACTTTAGGATTTTTTACATGAAATGTTCAAAGTAAAATACTAAAGGTACAAAGATTGTTGAAATAATTTGTTGACTAACGTCTAGTCATATATGATGATGGGCGCATTTTTAAACAATTAAGACAAATATTCATCGATGTATCTATCATTTACTGAGTAATTTCCTTATTCCTGACGGCCGTGACCTTACTTCATGACCTCTTTACCTGTCTTCTTCTATCTCGTGAGAATCATTGCGATGGACAATATTTTCATAAAACTGTGTGGACTCACAGAAATTACACAGTATTTAAAATATTTATCAAAATTATGCGTTAAATCTTGCTTTTAAAGACGAAAAGGAAGTTAAGATAACAACATCCAATACAAAAGAATTGGACGTGAACAATTCAGATTTATGATCGGTTATTACTCGCGCCTCCGCTTTGTTAACAAAGTATTTGTTATCTGAGAAACCAGAACTAGAAACCATAACTTTAGATAAGGATCACAATCCTGTTTAACTTCTTTGTGTTTACCTGTGAAAGTTAAATAACTTTTTAGATACTTTTGTTAATGACGAAAAGGTGTGCTTTAGAATAGTCGAATTAACTAAAAAGACGAATACAAAAGTAATAAACAGCATTAGTGGACACATGCAGCAGAACAATATTTGGTTTCGAGTTTCCGTCGTCCGCCTGTTGCTGAACCCTGATACTCTATCATTTTCATCACGTACGAAAGATACGTACGTAATAGAGTTAAGAAAGAGTATCCATAACAGAAGAGTAAAGAATACGATAGAGACGTCACCACAATTCAAAATAGTTCTTCTGGATATTACAATTAGAGAAGTATCGCACTAGCGCAAGTGACAATTTATTTTGTCTTCCCTATTATTAATTGAGATATACTAGTATATAACACAATTGAGACTAGTATATATCTCAATCGTGATATTCGTAATATTTTTATGGCGCATGGCTGTCATTTGTTGGGTTAGTATAATGCTCCGCTAAGTCAAAGTAACCAACACTGCACGTTTTAATAAGACTGAAGGTATATGCTAATAACCCAACATTTATTGTTTATTTATACACATTTGTTACTATTTGATTGGAAATTAAATACAATATTGTCAATATACTACAAACGACTATGGTGTCAAGAAGTACTATATCGGAAGAATAGTAGCCTAAAGAAATATTTAAAATATACCTCTATCCTGACACTTAATTTCTTTTAAAACAATATTTTTTCTGTACAGTAATTATTGTTTTTTTAGGATGTGCCATACATATTATATCGTTATAATATTGTATTCTAACTTTTTAAGCACATACGTATTCCTCCCTCCTTGATTCTACATGACAGGCAATGTGAATTCAATTCTTGTCGATCGTCTAACATCTAATGAATAATAGTAGCTTACTAGCTTGGTTTTTTTTTACTTTTATGGCAAAATGTTATTATAATAATATTGGAGTAGTAAAAGTTGTCACTGAGAACATTTTTAAGTTTGACAACTTCTACTTCTCCAATAATTTCATCTATCGAAGACTACTTAGTAACTTTATCAGAAGTGGCTCCGTACGACGGCTGGCTGGTAAACAATAACGAAAACATAATATGTGTCGACTAGGCATGGCATTATTCACAAGTAGCATGTGAAAAATCATATGAAATTATTTTTCATATGTCACACCTGCTACCCGCCCAGACGTAGTCTGTGAAAAATCATACTCTGCTACTTCGCAAACGCAATCGCAACATCAGCGACTCACGATGTCCGAAAGAGCGAACGAGTAAGGACGAATATTGAAATGCCTAAAGCCAGTCGCGTTAGAAAGAGCAAAATATAATTTAAAGATTCATCGCTTTCTGACCTTGATTAGCTCAGGCGAGTATTTTAAAAATAAACTTTAATATTAGTTCTTTAAGGTATTTAATTCTTTGCAATGATTTTGTAGCAGATCGTAAAATCATTTGATGGACGAAATTATTTTTAATATGAAATGAAATTTCATTGTCGCATGATATTCTGTAGGTGTGATACGTGTGCATGTTACGCTTTTATTTTAATACTGTACGTAAATATAGATTAGTGGTGTAAATAAATATAGATTAGTGTTTAGCGTTAATGTGTGTATATTGTATTTTATATAGGTTTATTGTTTTCTTAACTGACTTTACTTTAAATTAGGATTTGATAAAGAAAATGAGTGCATCTATTTGGGATCATTTCGAAAAAATCCCAGATAAGGCGGAGGCAAAATGTATATTATGTAAAAAAAAATATTCATATAAAACTTCCATTACCAATTTAAAAAAGCATTTAAACCATAAGCATTTAAGTGCGTATCAAAATTTAATCAATGCGCAACAAACTCAAATAACAGCTACACATCAGCAAAGCTCTGTTAGTGATCAGGTAGAACAAGCATCAAGCTCAGCTCAAACTGTTCAAATTCCAGTTTCTCCAAACATCCAAATTGTCCCGCCAGGTAATTTACAGAAACGTAAACAACAACAGGCAATAACCTCTTACGTGCCTCGTAAAATAGACGACAAACGAAAAAAATATATTGACAAAAAATTACTCCAAATGATTACCCAGGACTATCAACCATTCTCTATTGTGGAAGACAAGGGTTTCAGAAGTTTCGTAGAAGCATTGAATCCGGGTTACGAGTTGCCTAACAGAAAACTAATATCTGGAGTATGGGTACCAGGGCATTATTTAGAGTGTAAGAGGCAAGTGATGGAATTGGTTCAAAAGGCACAAAAAGTCTGTCTTACTACAGATTGCTGGACTTCTTTGGCCATGGATGCATATTTAGCTGTGACAGCTCATTTCTTGATCAACTTTCAGCTAAAAACAGTTTTACTCCATTGTGAGCATTTCAGTGGCTCTCATACTGCTGACGCATTAGCAGCCGCATTAAAAAAAATAACACAGGAATGGGAAATCACAGAAAAAATTAGTTTAGTTGTTTCAGACAATGCAGCAAACATAACCTCTGCAATTCAAAAAACCGGTTGGCCATTTTTCGGTTGTTTCCTGCATAAACTGAATTTAATAGTTGATAAAGCCATGCTCAAAGTTGAATTTATTTTAGAAAAAGTTAAAAAAGTTGTATCATATTTTAAAAAAAGTAATTTAGCTACAGAGGTACTGGTCAAGTATCAAATAGATTTTGAAAAAAAATCTAATGCACTTAGACTTATTCAGTCCGTTCCGACGAGGTGGAATTCCGTGTTTTACATGCTTGACAGATTTTTAAAGTTACAAGGGGCCTTACAGGCCGTCATGCCTAATTTGAAGGCAGATTTACCTATAATTACGATTGAGATGTGGGACGCAATAAAGCAATTGTGCATCATTTTAAAGCCGTTTGAAGAAGTAACTCAGATCATGAGTGGCACCCACTATCTCACAGCAAGTCTCGCAATAGTTATTATAGATGGGTTAAAAAACGTTATAACAATAATGGGAACCAAGCCTATCTTTGGTGTGGCGAGAGACTTCCTCAAAAAGTTAGAGGATGGTATGAAAACATACTTCCCTGAAAGCGAGATTGAAGACAATATGCTTCTCGGTATTTGTACATTCTTGGATCCTCGCTTCAAGAGTCATGCTTTTGTAGAAGATAAAGTTCTTGAGATGTTGCCATTCGAAGAGATGTGCCAG
The DNA here is from genome assembly GCA_000931545.1 of Papilio glaucus. Classification (NCBI taxonomy): domain Eukaryota; kingdom Metazoa; phylum Arthropoda; class Insecta; order Lepidoptera; family Papilionidae; genus Papilio; species Papilio glaucus. Next base: position 137,321 of record JWHW01030073.1, on the reverse strand, counting down.
CGTACCAAGCGTGCGTATTTAATTAAGGAGCAAATTATGGATCTATTAAAAACAAAATTAAGAAAAAAACAATGTACATCTGTGCCTGAGATCGTTCGATTTGATTCACATCCTTCTACATCCAAGTCTAGAACTGATGAAATGATGGATATTGAAAGCATATCTATATGGGGCAAAATAGATAAAACTATTGCGGCAATCACCCCCTCAGTCGACGACATAACTACTAAAGCTCAAAGCGAATTAGACATGTTTTTAAAAGAAACAATAGTAAAGCGAGATTCTTGCCCTTTAGCTTGGTGGGAATCCCATGCATATATCTATCCAAATTTAGCCGAAATATTCACCGAATACTGCCACATTGTAGTGACATCAGTGGAATGTGAAAGAGTTTTCTCTAAGGCAGGAAATTTTATATCGCACAAAAGAGCTCGACTTAGCAGAAAACGTACATCAGAATTAGTTTTTCTAAAATGCAATGAGGCGTATTGTAAATAAATAAAAAAGTAACTTCCAAAAAAAAAGGCGAAATAAATAACTTCACAAAAAATATATAAAAAAAAGATAGTTTACAGTGTATATAAAATTGTACATAATAATATACATATAAAAATTAATAATGTAAATAATGTAAATAGATACTGTATAAAAACTTGTACATAAAATCAATGAACTTTTAAGTACGCCAATGTGAAAAATTGACTCAGCTTAAATTAATTATTTTAATTTTTTAATTTTTAATTGTTTATTAATAATACGAATACATGAATATATTTTCTTGTCTTCATAAGATTTATCTAACTTTACATTGTCAGTCCCAAGCCTGTATTAAGTATGAGGGAAAGTTCATTGATTCAATTTTACCTGTCATTTAAATCAGTCAATTGAATCTTCCATGTACAGACAACGATCAGTTACATTTTTATTATATGTATAGATTCAAGTAGATAAAATAATTTGACACAAAGTCAGTAGCAATAGTCATCATTCGCATTAAAGTCCGGTTTTAGTAAAATAGTGGCCATTCTACTAAAAATTTTAAGAGCTTTTTAAAACAGTCTAGAAACTAAGTAAAATATGAATTCAAGACTTCAAAATGCCGTTTAAATTAATAGATTAAACTCAAATGAGCTTAAATTTATAAAACTAATACAAAAAGCAACGTCACTTTGCATGTTCCTGCCATAAATTTTCTAATTCATATAGCAGCGCCATTGATCATAATTCATTCTTCATTTAAAGTAGCAAAAAGTAGCAAGTGTGACATTTAGAGCACTGTGAAAAAAAATCATTGACTGTGAAATTTCACATGTGAAATCACTGTGAAAAATAATTATAATTTCATCAAATGAAAATGAAATAAAAGTAGCAATCATTTCCATGACTAGTGTCGACCTCGCGCGGCGGGCAGAAGGAGGTTTGGCGAGGGGGGAACGTATTTAATCGCTCGTTCTTGTATTTCTGCTGCCGTATATGGGATGGTGTGCGCGCGCGCCACTCGAGTTAAGGGCATCGCCAAAGAATAATCATGCAATACATTATTAAGGAAATAGGTGATTCATTTTGGAATGTGACAAAGAAAACTCATTGGGATTTTGGAGGTCGGTTCACCGTGTATTTTTGATAACGAAACACAGTTCAACAGTGGCATTTGTATAAGCATTTCGTATAATATAACAATAATAATCATTACACATGCAATTTTTAATGTATGTTTCTAGACTGAAGAATCACTTTAAAAATTATTTTTGTTATTTTTTAAAATCAAACAAACAATTTTATTTTACATGTGAAGAACCTAAACTATAACGTTTAAATTAAAACAAACTACGTTTAAAGTTCAAAATTTTATTAGTTCTAACTATCATAAAGTATAAAATAGAAAAGCAAATAGGTAAAAGCATTGTTAGGCAATTATTTTTTAATACGATAAAAAGATTTAACTTAACACTGTGTCTACGCATCATCAATTCTTTGACGAGGGGTAGACTAGGCGAGGTCAATGCCAACGTCTGCGGCCGGAAGGAGGTTATTTCTTACGGTATGCAGTCTTACGAACGCTTATCCTAACAGCTAAAAAAGGAGTGGGGAGCCAAAAGCCTTGAAATGGACTGACGTAAGATTCATTAATTACAACATAACACATTAATGACAACAATAACACTTATGGATGACCTATTTAGGTTATTTTGAAGGAGTACTTATTATTATTTGATTTTTTTTTACACCTAAAATAAAAATCGATTTAACAATTCAAGTTTAATTTAAACTTAATTACAGTAAATATATATTCAAATCATAGTATCGTAACGAATTAAAACTGGTCATGCCCATAGGTTTAACTTATTCCATTGTTAATGTTATCTATAACAATTTTTGCTAAAAATACTCAACATAAGAGATATCAATGAAAATAATATTAGCGAATAAAGAACGAATTAATATATAATTTTGTTTAGAAATATAAATCTGCACTTGCAGTAATTATTATTATTACATAGATTGAGTTATATCGGTGTCAGCAGCAGTTGTCAAGTCAAGAAGCTGAATGATTTTCCTACAAAACCATGGTCACAGATTAATTAAAAACAAAAGTGTTACCGCTTTATACAGTTATTACTGATTCAGAACGAGAACGTATTACGAAACGAGAAATTCCGACGTGTTGGAGCATCGCGCGCGCATAAGCTTTTTGCGCGCAAAAGCGAAAAAAGCTGGCCGACGCACAACCGCGGTCCGGTCTGGACGGACCAGACGGCACACGTAGGGTTGCCACTTTTTTGCGTACATAAAGTACATCGGTTATTGGTAATAAAAGAACATTGTGTGAAAATAAGTCAGTAAATCCAGCAACTGTTAAACGTATATTATTATTATTATCTGTAGCAAATTTTGATTACAAAAGGTGGTATAAATATTCGTCATTTATTGATCTTATTCCGAAACAATCAATAATGTCATCATCAATCAACAAAATACGTAAAATGAATTCCCAAGAAATCAAATCATTCGAAATAAAGAAATATATAAAATGTGCAAAAAGTAATTGAGTGTAATGCGCTACAAGTACACTTAATTTTAAAAAAAAATCTATCGACTATTACCTCTTCTACAAAAAAAAGTAACGGGCGTGATATGGTCGAATTTCGATCACAAGTTGAGTGTATTTTCTAAAAAGACTTTATAATAAAGGCGGGGGACAACCTTATCCTAGCGGTGATCTCATCGCGTCTGACGTCACCACCGCTTCCTTCCGCCCCCCGCGCGGCTCGCATTCCGCACTAAAATACCCGTACCCGGCGTCTGCACTAGGAATCACATGTCAGATAAAATTCAGGACACCTAGATATGCATGCACGTGTTGAATTAAAACTTGTTTCATTACTCCGGTTCTACGTTGCCTTGATCAATTTACACATCTTTAATTAAAACGACAGGTTTATTCCTGTTCCGATTGCAATTATGAGCTGACGATTATACTGTCCATCGTGTTTTCCTCATGTGTTATATATGCTGTTTATTTATTGTGTGGGCAAATTGTGAGCAATTTCATCGAAAGTATTGACATTTCTGAGTGCTGACAGAAAAAATAGTGCATACCGTAAACTTTAATTAAACTTGGCACTGTGCCATTGAAACTGTTCCTTTACGGTTTTTTAAGCAAAATTGATCTTTAAGGTTTAATTCCATATACATACTTAACCTAAACCTATCATTACTGATGATGGCTTACATATAAAGCCGCCATAAAAATACGAAGAAAATATGTGGCACAGATTGGTTATCTGTTAAGGTAAATAATAAATAAAATAAAAAAGATAAGTAGTTATTTGTTAATACCTTCTTACCAAAGCTATTATTTAGACCCACATTTGAAATAATTGAAAAATAAAATCATTGATTGATACGCGACGTGGGGAGTTCAGACGGCAATCGTAAAT
>JWHW01030073.1:107204-124905 GCA_000931545.1 Papilio glaucus | reverse complement strand
ATATTATTTTTAATTTTGTATAACTAGCGGTGCTGCCCAAACAAATTTTAAAATTAAAAAGTCGATTAGGTCCATTTTTAAATAGAACATAACTAGATTTGTTGTTTTCTTTTGGTATTAGTTTTTTAATTAGAATTGTCATGGAATAGTTAAGCAAATATATATATATAGCTCACTCAGAACCGAATATGTATTTATTTTTACTCAAATTATGTATTAATTATATTTATTTATATATTTAAAAATTGATTATGCGCAGTGCAAAAGGCCGGTTAAATACCTAGAAGCATTCTCTAGCAGACAACCGACAATTAAGCAGAAATTAGTGAAGACGGTGGCATGTGAAGAGTGAAATAAGGAGAGGAGAAATTTTGCATAGACATTGTATAAGCTTAAATACATATGTACTTATATTTACACGTACTAGAACTACTACTAAACATAGACTATATGATAAAACTTGCTAATATTTACTAAAACAGGTTTATATATTTTATAGAAATACTTAAAAATATATAAATATACATAAGAATAATTTACGGATACTTGTTTAAGGAATATTTTGTATTCTTAGTTTCGGTTTATTTTATGCATTTGCAAAACTCAACAATTTGTTCATATATAGTTTGTTATACACAATTTGAAATTTTGTACCAAAATACAAGTCTTTACACAAACTAACTTTTGTTTTCGGATAATTCTTAATTTGGTTACCAGATTTGAATAACACTATTCAAAAATATATCCTTATTTCTACAGAAAGTAAAATATGAACGTTTACAAATATACATTTAGAAATGTATTTTTGTTTTTGTTCAAATTAATGTTTAATCATAGAATGAACCTTAATTGCATTGTCCATAGATCATTTCGTATTGTTTTTGCATTGCCCACTACATTTTCGTTCCTCATAATAAAGATAAAACCAACGGTTTTAATAGCAATAAAAATATTTTTCGTAATGGCTACACTACAATCACTACGCCAAGGTTATTCGGCAACAGTTTTTTAATTATTTTTGAGTAATATTTAGAAGAAATAAACTGTAATTTATTTTCGACAGAGGGCCCAGGTTCCATTTTTAAAGGTAATTGATTATAAAGAGATATATAAATAGATGCTTTGATGATCAGCTTTTAACAGCTATGTACAAAAATAAATAGCAAATAAATGTGTACGCGCTAAGCGGGCAGCCAATGTCATTCGCAGCAATAAAATATCTCTCATCCTGGTACTCAGTCACTCTTTAATAATACGTCATACACATAGTATCTACAGTCAGATAACATTCCTGCTTCTTAAACAATCTGTTGTGTCAGTATATTTTATTTTAAAATTCATTTAGATTATCAGAATAACTAATATTCTTTTCATTTATTTTCTTCCTCCCCATTTCTAACCTTTGTCAATAATCAAATACTAATAGCTCAAAATGTAAAAAGTATCATATGGCCACCGCCACCGAACCCCCCTGACGATGATGACCTCAATGAAATTAAACCTAAATCTATAGACCGAATGTTAACGCAAGAAAATGAGAATTTATATTCTAAAAACGTAAGTGCACTAAAATCAGAAGTGAGTAGCAATCAACAAAGTTGTTCGGAAATAGTTTCTACCGAGCAAACGGCTATTTCTTCCAATGTTTCCTTCAGTGCTGCTACGATGTCCACTGCTTCGACCGCTTCATCGCAATCGGCATCGATGGTTCAGAGCGTGCAGTCTGCTCTCGTCCAAGAAACCAAGAGTAGTATTCAGTCGTTTACAGAACATGCATCATCTCAAAATCAAAGCATATCGGTTTTTGAATCACAGACAAATCCGAAAGGATTTGTTCCATTGCCTTTTGATGATAAATTACAAAATATGATGAACAAGACTAATTTAACAAATACTAGAGATGAGTCGTCCATATCGGAAACATTTATGAAAACACACTTGAAGCAAGCTTCAATGTTTAATGAAGAAAAATGCATTACAAATATAGGATCCGATTTTCCTAAAACTCAAAATAAATTATTATCCGACAAGGGTACAACAGAAAGCGTACAACAAATGACTGCCAAACAGTCCGGAATTAGCCCTCATCTGAATAATATTTTTGAGAAACAAATACATTTGGAATCAAAAGAGAAAAGAAATAATAAAAATGTTACAAGTTCTATGACAGAAGCTTTAACAATAGCTTCCGAGAGGCCATATTCGCCATTACCTTCGGTTCAAGCATCTGATCTATTGAGTGATACGAACACAGGTCAAACGCAGACTCTTTCAGATGAAGTGTCGAACGTAAACTCCCATTCAAACAAGTTAAATACTGTGGAGCACCAAATAAAACGTGACAATTCACCAAAACTTGATACCAAAACATTCAAAGTGGCAGATAAAAAATCAATTCAATCACAATCATCTGCGGAGCAGAGGTCTAATACAACAAACCAAACCCAGAAAAATATTTGTTCTAAGAGTCGTGTACAAAAACCGTCTATAGTGCGCGGTTCCCTGAGAGATGCACTAACAATAGCTCCAGACAGGCCATATAGTCCATTACGTTCATCAAATTTGCAAAAATATCATACATCTCCATCTACTTTAAATAATACGTTGCCAGATTCCCAATCGCGCGGTGAGTTAGACTCATTTGAATCGTGCGATCTAAAAGAAGTTAATCGATCTATAATGCTGCACAACACCAAAGAAATACAATCCACCTCAGAACCACATTCAGCATTTAAACCGGTGGCCAAGCAAGTTTTTCCACCACCGAAACCTGAAGAATTAACAAACGTTTCTAATTTACCTGCGGATGCTGGAAGAAACCAATCAAATATTGAACAAAAATATGAAATTATGAAAGCTCAAACAGAATCTGATCGTTTCACTGAAACAACTAGTAACAATATGAAAGTACAAGGGGTTTCATCTGTTAAAACAGATCAAAGTTATTTCGAACAACTAGATAAAAAAGGGACTTCCATAGTATCCTCTGCTAAACCTTGTTTTACTACTCAAATGTCGGATAACATGCTTCGTTCTCACGCATATGAGGAACAAGTTAGTTCACAGAGAGGCACCACTTTAGAATGCAACAACGCTTCTCCTACCACAACAAAAATTAAACAACCAGTTCATGAAGGCCCACCAATGGAAAAAGATAATCTTACATGTACGACTTTTCAGCCATTTATAGACGAGGAAGCCTCTAGGGGCTCTCCTGTCTGTAGTCGACCAAACACACCGAGTTTAATCAATAAGCCCGCCCCTATCATCCCCCATTATCAAATGAATTTGGTTACAGTAGAACATACTGCTCCTAAAAGTCAGGTATATGAACCATCGAGTACTGAAGTCAGTCGTTCGTCAACACCTATGCTTAGGTCACGTTCACCGGGACAAGGACTTCAAACAAGCAATTTAAAAGCTCACGCACCCCGAATTAAAGAAACATCTTCACAGATACAACCAGGACCACGTTTAGGGCAGGCGACGTCGAATTTAAAGTCAGATCAGGAAAAAAGTCAATGTGAATTTCAAAAAAGCGTTTGTTCAACATTCACTGCACAGAGAGTTCCAGAACAATCGTCAATTGTACACGGATCGACAGTTTCAAAATTAGGACATCAAATAGAAGAATATGACAAAGGAAATTTTAGCTTCAAGGACAGTTCTATGGTTAATCAAAATTATGGACAAAAACAGATGCAGTCTCAAAATGTGTCTGAATATGGAAATACAACGATTCATACATCAAAGAAAACATTTGAAGAGTATGAACAATTGCAAACAGCTAAGGTTATAGAAATTACGAAGGGGGGTTCGATTTCCTGCGATTCGTATCAACAAATCGATTCTAATATTCGGCCACCTAACATCTCCAGACAAGTCTTTCCACCGCCTGTAATGAATTTGCAAGCCATCCATGAAACTTTACCCCCTAATCTTACTAATGAAACTGTAGCGACCGCTAGCAAACCATCCGAGTTTTATAAACCAATTCCTTCAATTTCTGGTGCTAACCAAGTTCCAGTGTGTGATCCTACCCCGTCGACAGGTTCGAGTGTAGGAGGCGCCGCTCGCGGCAAAACATTCGGGGTCTCGTCCGCGCCTAAACGAGGCAGAGGAGTTTTGAACAAAGCTGTATTGCCGGGCTCTCGCGTTCCTCTTTGCGGTTCCTGCAATGGGAACATTAGGTGAATCGATAGTAAAAGATTATGACTGTTGTTTGGCGTGTTGCATGATTGTTTGTCTTTTCTAGCTCGTAATAAATATAACATAGTGTGATTTTTTATGCATTTAATTATTTCAAACTAGCATCTAACAATAATTTTTAACACGGCTCTCATATAAATGTTTGTGTTTTGTCTTTCTAACAGTTAACGAAACGCAGATTCAAGGCAGTCCAGCTAAAACTGAATTCAAAAGCCAAGCTGAGGAAAGGCTTATAAGGAAAATGGCAAAAATGGCACTGAATGGATACGAAATAGGAATCCAGAGGAAAATAAAACCCGCCGATCATATACAGAGCATGGCAAACAAGATTCAAGACACCGTTGTAACCAAACATCCTTTGAATTCAGATACTATTTCATCAGAAAACAATAGTCGCGAAAATACCTTAAGAAGGCCGTTAAATAAGAGCTTTGATGATGTGTATAGAACACCTGAAAACACCTTCCTCAATAATAAAACCACACCGTCACCGTTGTTCGTTGATGACAACGACGGATATCCTCCCGTGCCACCCCCGATACCCAATACTCCCGTGCCGTCATTGGATCTCCCGAGCTCATCAATCTTAAATTCATTGAGTATGCAAACCCCAAAGAAACAAACCGACTATCCATTAAAAAATTCAGACACTAACTTGTTAACATTAAGCATACTACAATCACTCAATAATTCCGAAAAATCGTCTAATGGAAGCGACTATTCTAGCAGCGATGACATGTACAAGGAAAAGTCAGAAACTAATATTACCAATGGTAATACACTACGTAAGAAGAGTACTTTTGAAAAGTCTTCGTTTCTTGATGGAATTAACAGCTTAAGTCAAGACGTGTACAAAGCGGAGATAAAAAATGACAATATCTATTCCAACACTTTAAACAAACGCAAAGTTTTTGAAAAGAACGATGATGTAATTAATACAGATGATGCAATAAAAAGCAAAGCTACTAACGGTTGGTCAGAAACGAATTCCCTGCGTAACCGTTCTCCTACAACGGAGAACGATAAAAACGATTCAAAAAATACAGAAGAATTTACAAAAAAATTGCCAAATAACTTATACGATAACACACTTTACGCCTTCAAATCTCCTAAAGTCGATAATAATGTAGCAAATACTTTCGAAAATGGTAATGATGATGCCGAATCTAAAACAGATAATACAGAAACCGAAACGGTGGTGAGACGCAGAGAGAAAAAGAAATTCAGAAACGATGACGGTCGAAGAGATTCTCGTATTGTTCAACGCCCATTGAGTACTATGACGTCTGTGGATGTAACCGAGGGACAATATCCCGTGTGCCACATATGTGACAAAGCTATAAAAAGGTAATATTTTACAAACTAAAATCTCATTTATCGAAGAAATTAAAGTAAGAGCCTTAAATTGTATGTGCACGTTCATTTTGTGAAAGCATGGTTTTACATAACAAATATCTCAAATTAAAATTAATTTTATTTATGCAACGTAGATAATTTAGTTTGATATTAATTAACCTTTCGATTCGTAGAGGACCATTTATAACGGCGTTGGGTCGCATCTGGTGCCCGGAGCACTTTGTTTGCGTGAACGCGACGTGCCGTCGGCCGCTGCAGGACATCGGCTTCGTGGAGGAGGGCGGCCAGCTATACTGCGAGTTCTGCTTCGAGCAATACATCGCGCCCGCCTGCGACAAGTGTCACGCCAAGATCAAGGGGGTAACTTTATTTATCTTTCTATAATCTCTACAGATATGCAACTTTTTATTTCTAATACTTGTAATAATGATCATCTTTTGTTTCAAATGTATTGCCTTAAATGGGGCAAGGTTAAAAAGCGATATAACAACCGAGGCGTAACAACTGTCGTATGTGTGAGATAGGCAAACTATATAAACTATTATATAATACGTATAATTTACTATCTGGCACTTAGTATATGTATGTTTGAACTTTGATAATTATAAGGACAAGAGTTGATCTTGGTTCACCGTCGGTGACCAGCCCACGGCTACTAAGCTCCACCGCCACGACATTTAACAAAATATTGAAACAATCAGAGTTCAAATTCAATAATGATTATTGTTAACTTCACTCTTGGTTTTGATTTTAAAATTTATAAAACTTTTTATAAATATGTACACTTTTTAAATTATGAAATATAAGGAAAAAGAAACTGTTTTTAAGAAAGGATTCTCAATTATTGCAGGATTGCTTGAATGCGATTGGAAAACATTTCCACCCGGAGTGCTTCAACTGCGTGTACTGCGGCAAGCTGTTCGGTAACAATCCGTTCTTCTTAGAGGATGGTTTGCCGTACTGTGAAGCAGGTAAATCATTATTACCTAACCTAAGTCCTAGTTTATTTAGGTAATGTTAAACACAAATAACTCTAGTGTTTTATATTATATTAATTTAAAACTCATAGTATGCGATTTGAATGACAAAATAGCCAAGTGGCACGAAATATATGACCTAAAGTAAAACTAAACACAGGTTAGAAATGTACATGAACACTTCGCCACAAGTTTTCTTAAAGGAGACTTTATTTTAATTTTTAAATGCATGCAGTTCCATTTAAAGTTTTTAAGCAAACTCTTATTTGAACGAGACGAAAGGAAAACCATGAAATTTAACATTTTATAGTAAATTACGTTTTACCTTACTTAGCATATCGGTACCTGGATGACCGATTTTTTTGGTAATTTGTATTATTTTCGAAATTATATATAGATACGAATTACATAATGATGAAATATGAATAAGATTTTTCTAACTTATGAACTGGGGTTTCATTGCCTGAAAACACGGATAAAACGACATTTTCTAAATATGAATCCTAGCTAGAGCGATTTATCGCCCCCGAAAACACTTGCATACTAAATTTAAGTTTAAAAATATTAGATATACATATCGTATCACATCGTTTATTTGCCGAAAATTAGTAGAGATTTGTTGATTGGTAACTTGCAGACTGGAACGAGCTATTCACTACGAAATGTTTCGCTTGCGGCTTCCCCGTGGAGGCGGGCGACAGGTGGGTCGAGGCGCTCAACAATAACTACCACAGTCAGTGCTTCAACTGCACGGTGCGTATGATGCCAGCGTACTAATATTATTCCAATACCGAAACTAAAAGTATACATGTATCGTGATTAAATTCAATAACAAATGTTATTTCCTGTAATTTTTGTACTTACAACTCAATTATTAAAATCTGTAACTTTTATACTAGTAACACTCGATTTTAAATTTGAACTGAAGATAAATAATTTATATAAAATAGTCAAAACTGTAGTCATGAGTTTGATTCAAGCAATATATCCATTACATATGTTTAATTGTCGCATTTTCCCTTCATAAAATTTGTTTTTGAATATAATATGCACCCTGAAAATGCACAGTCCATATTTCCGACATAATAAAAACGAAAGCCCCACAATTATCACAATCATAAAAATATTTTTTTCTATTACGAGTCGTCGGTCGTCGAACATGAAACATACGATATTACATCAAACAGTAAGAATTTGGCGCATTTAAATAAACAAAGCTCGTCATACGCTCCACACTGAACTGAAGTGAATCCTAAATTAACCTTGTAAATTGTGTGCGTGTTCCAACCGTGTGCCCTGTACATGTTATGTTTAGATTAACTCGTATGTATATGTCCGTTTTGAAGTTAGAAACCTCCCCTAAACTCCTGGAAGGTTGTTTTATTGTAGAATTTAGCGTACCCGTCAGAAAATGACGCTTTTAGACAATGCTTAGAGCTGATGACCTGAGTGACCTATCATTAAAGTAGAATTGTTTTGGCTATTTTATGTATTTTAATTTATAAATACATATAACTTTAAAATACAAAAATATTTTGTTTATGTATAAAATCTTGATACAAAATAAAATCTCAAGACTGATGATAATATGACTATTATATTATTTTAATCTTGTTGTTAAAAACTTATTTCTACATAAATAGTCTTGAATTTTATTAACATAGATGTATTATCAATGTAATTTTTTTTTCTTTTGAAATGCTGATATTTGTTTGTTGGTATGTTTGAAGTACTTATGATATATTTGATCGCTTTCATGTTAATACCTAGAATTTGCAATTATATTTATTTCAGGTGTGCAAGAAGAATCTCGAAGGACAAAGTTTCTTCGCCAGAGCGGGCCGACCTTACTGCAGGATACACGCCCGTTAACGACCCCCACCAGATAATATACAACTCTGACACTGTTTACTCCACGACTGTTTTCCGTCCCGTCTCTCTTTCTCCGTCTACTTTCTCCGACACCGAAACACTGCCACCGCAACGGACGAGGAAGTTGGAAACGCCCCTCCACTTCGATGGAGGATTGTTTTCCGACATTAGAAGCTCTGATGGCAAGTTACTTAGCAAAGTGACAGTCGATCGAATGCACAGCTCGATGCGTCGCGACGTAGTCGACACGCCTCATGTATCAGAGTCAAGCGATGCGTACGGCAATAAGGACTACGTCGATGATATTGTCAAAACCGAAACTATCACTAATGAGGACGTCATCAAAGTAAAGTTCACACCGATTTCGTTTGAGCTAGACAGCCCGCAACTAACTTCAAAATTATCACTCGAACGACCGCGAACACCAAACGTTATTCGATCAACAACACCCATGGATCGTCCAATAACAAACATCGAGCGTCCATTTACACTTATCGATCGTCCAATAATACTAATCGATCGTCCATTCACACCCATCGATCGTCCATTCACACCCATCGATCGTCCATTTACACCCATCGATCGTCCATTCACACCCATCGATAGTCCAATAACGTCTTTCAATAGACCGATAACACCAGTCAAATTAATTAGTAGCGCCTACGAAGATTTACAAAGTTACAAAATAATTAACTCATTATTAAAAGAAAATTCTAACACGAACATCGATGACTTGGAGTATTGGAACGATAAAGTGAATTTTATTGATGTTAAGTTCGACGAGCCAGTTAAGAGAGCGCATAGTCCATTGGCAAATTTTACTGTCTCCGAGCAGTTGACTAAAATTGATAGCTATTTGCAAGAAAGTTTAAATGTATGCTCTGAAAATAGTAGCACCATAATTTCAAAATCGCTTATATTAGACGAAGAAAGAGAGACAGATGTGACACACAAAATTAGTAAAAACACGAAAAGCACCGAAAATACAATTTGTAACTCTAAAAATGAAAACAATATAACCAGCCAGCATTATTATTGCAATGTAGAAAACGTTTGCAACAATTTAAAGGATTCGACACCAAAATCCAATGCAGTCGAGGAGGTTAAAAGAACTCTAAATGTAAACAGTGTCAAAGCAAAACATCCGGGAGTTCTAAGCGCTATATATAACTTGCCAATGCATTACCACGCCGCGATTTTGTGTTTCTTTTTAGTTGTATATAACCTTATTTATCAATATATAAAAGAAAATCACCATGGCATTAAGTAATAAATTATAATATTGTTACGAAAATTTTGTCCGCATGTATTATACTAGTCAAGGAAAAATAATCAAAGAAATTTCAGGTTACGTTTTTTCAAGGTTTCATTGAAGTAGTCAAAAACCGAGAGCTAAAAATGTACATAATAACATGTAATAAACATTACTGTACGTGTCAGTATGTTCCGACATTAACAGATTGGTGCTTTTACCTTTGCTAAAATTGCTCGCGACGATGTGATATTTCACTTCTTCTAATTTAAATATAAGGCTTTGTACACAGCTTCCGGAATGTTACGATTACAATAAACTGCTACTAACCCTAACAGTAGCGTTACAATATCAGCTGACAAGGAGAGATCTACATTAGAGCTAAACTATTTTATCGATTGGTGCACCAACTGAACGAATTAATTACTACGAAATACAACTTGTATGAGTATCTTAGTTACGTTTTGATATCATTTACGTACATTTATATATGTTTTAAGTTATTCGTTATAACAAAGAAATGTAGACAATGAATCTGCAGTATAATATTTAGCGTTAATTACATTATTAATCGTCGTTATTTTAAAACTATTTATTTAGATTTATTATATACCACTATTAGTGTAAAATGCAAAAAACATGTGAGCTTAATAAAGTATTTTATTTTAATTTTGTTTCATTTTATTTTCTAAATGGGATGCCTTCTTCCCCTTTTTTGCCTTATCCAGCTCCTCTGTTCAAAATAAAGGCTGGCAACACCGCACTCATATTCATGCTGCAGATGCCTGGTCTGGGGTCTGGGTGACAATGATGGTCACTTAATACAGGTGAACCGAACATCATGCTACACTGTTCTGCAGTGTCAGTATACAGATTCAATATCTCGACTCACCGGGATCGCTCCCAGAGATCGCCGACACACGAAGGGGTTGTTGGTATTCATTGAGGTTGGTTGCAATTATCCATGTCCCATCCACACCTTAAAATACGCGCGAGCCGTGGAGTTGCGGAACAGCCCTTTACTAACATCAGGTGAACAGTTAGCTCTTTCACTGCCCTAAAAATAATCGTACCCTTAAGTCAAGAACACCTATTAACCATTATGTACCTATGGACTATGCCTAAAGTGATCAGGAATTACATTACTACGTAACCACCCGTTCCGTAGGGGGGGGGCGGGAGAGGTCTTCAAAATACCACGCCTGGTCACAGGGAAGAGGGGCCTTAAACCGTGAGGTAGTAATATCCTCTAGGGCAATCTCGCGCTTTTTAATAATCACTATATTAGCGAAATATTATTTGAACTCTGTTTACAGAAAATGATTTAAAACCATTCTTACGAATTCATACGTGAAAACTAGAGACTACCTCTCAGAGGTTTTGGCATATACCACTGGTGGTCACGAAAGGGGGGAGGGGGAAAATGGGGCAGCATGGGTACGTTCCCTAAATTTGCTATACCTCATTTAATATATGTGAGGTATAGCAAATTTGCTATACCTCACTTTTAGTATATTTTTCTGTTATATCGTTTTGACGAGAAAGACAACTATATAATTTAAAAATGAAAACAGTATTTAAATAGCCAATTTGATTTAAATCGCTGAGCATTTTCGCCTACATAATAAACAAGACTTGCTCTCGTTATATCTCACTATACAGAAATAAACTTAGGGCCTGTCTGCCCGGTACGTAATGTAGGTAGGTACGTATACGTATGTACGGTAGGTAATGTAGGTATCTCCGAAAGGAGATAAACACCCGTCTTCACCATCAATCTCTAACTTTAAGGGAGCCCCTATGTTTATGTGGCAGTTTCGTTTCCACCGCCACCTAAGTGTCATCTAAAGTCTTAGGTGGCCCCTTAAAGATACATTCGGCCTCCTAACGCTAAGGGACAGTTTATAATTTATATGTCACATATATGTGCTTATTTAATGCAAAATCGTAATTGCTATTAAGTAATTTGATGTTTTCGAAACTGTTGAATTAATACATATTAAAATTATAATTAAACGGCCATTTAATTATCGTAAGAGGGATGTAGGAGGTTACGGAATATGACAAAGACTTCTTAAAAGATTAAGGATATCCAGGAATACTATCTAAGGTAGAATAGATCACTATTTGGAATATCTTGATTACTATATATGAACCTTAAGTTTAGATTGGATTGAAATTTCCACCTGCTTCCTTTGTGATCACTTTTTTGTCATTTTCCTTGAAATAAGTTCTTAGTTGTTATGCATTGTTGAAAAGCTAAGAAATCGGTTAGGTTTTTAAAATAATCTCCAAGCCAAGTTTCATAACTTTTTTTTGTTTCAAGGTATTTTCGTGGAAAAAAATCAAAGTAAAATATTGAAATAATATTGTCTCTCATCTCACATTTTTAATTGTTTAATCAGTATTTAATCGATTTTATGAATCATAAGAAAAAAATAGATTTAAATTGATACTATTTTTTAATAAATTTTTGATGATGCATTTTTGACTTATTTTAAAAAAGCTAAAAAACACAATAACTCAAAAATGGTTCACTTTTGCACATTGCATATGGGGGTTAAAATTATCGCAAATACTCACCCCTATCACCTCCTAACGGGAATATGTGGAATTACCAACACCCTGTATAATCTGAATTCATTTTTATAAATCATTGGTTGGAAAATATAAATAACACAAACCATCCTTTTGAAGCATTAGTATATTTTCTATAGATTCTTTAGTATAGGTACTTAATAGTTATATCGAATTTTTAAAATATATAATCTAGGTGCAAAATATACATTTTTTTCATTACAGTTTATTTACACTTTTCTTAACTCTCACATATTCCTCCATTCCTCAGTCACCATAGTCTGCCAAGAAAATTGTAAGCAGATATTTTTTGAGCAGCTTTGATGATAGAGCTATGAATTATAGAATCAATTACATTATATATATTCAATTTATAATACATGTTGCCTTTTCACCGTTCGAATTGAAATCAATAATTATATTGTAAAACATTAACTAAAAAAAACGACTATAATTTCTATAAAAATATAAAGAAGCTAGTTTATGACTAAGATTTAATTTAGGAAATTTTCTGACTACTTACTAATTCTGTAGGTTATTAACAAAAGAAGTTGTTAACAAACAGCATTGTCTGTGCAAATTACCTTTACTAATGGATGGATGCATTATCCTCAATGATATTATAATATAATATCATTGGTTTTCCGCATTAATTTTCTCTCATTTTTCATTCTAATTTTAGTATAAATGTTAAAAAACGTTTTATGTAGTTGAAGTTGGTTGTTCAATGTCCTCATCAAAGATAAAACTCCCAACCCTAAAAATAGTCGCAAATTAAAAAAAAACATATGTTTATATTTATTTTGATTTAACTATGTAGCTAATTTATAAATACCTTTTCCAATTAATACAGAGGCCGATAAAAGAAAAAGTTAAATATCCATGCCATAATAAGGTTACAGTGGGTATAGGTTGTCTTTTATGACCAAAATTTTTAAAACTTTTAAAATGCGTCAAGCTTATTGCCCCCATTGGCCGTGAACGTAGTAATTGAAAAGACATTCGCAGCATTTTAATTCTCTTTTGTTGACTTGTAAAGTCAGGTCAAAGCGATGGCTAAATAAAATACTAGAGAATCTCATAGGTTTGTAGATGTGAATCTGACAGATTTCAGATGTGATATCAACGTCTGACAACTGACAGTTCCAATCCAGTTGCCAGTTGGACACGTTAAGTCCGATCCAAAATTCCTTGATAGTATAAAACTTATTGTCACTAGGGCAATGATATTATAAAAAGTAGCAGATATAGGGGTCTAAAGATGAAGACTCAATATACGAGATAGCGAACCAAAACCAATGGTATAACTACAACCTTTTATTCTACGAAGTGATAATATTTATTCATTTGATTCCACGCGGACAAAATCGCGGGCAATAGCTAGTGAGGAATAAATACCGTGAAGCGTAAGTAGTGCATCGTAACTTCATATTTTCTATTCACTTTATGATACCGTTTTGTGAGGCCAAAAGGTTGTTTTGTTTATTTACAAATAAAAATATTTTTTGTAACATCGGGTATTTTTTTTATTGTGACTGAAATGTCACTGAGGCATTTACAGCTACACCGGGCTCGAGACGGCAGGGCGCAGAAGGCGCCTTGCCCACTGAGCAAGTAATCACTACGTTTTAGCCTAGCCTAGGCCTCTTTAGACAGGTATTTTTGTAATCTACCAAAAAATATATAATCTTTTTGGCATAACTCTATTTTTATTAGGGGATTTCGTAGTATCATTATACGGCAAAATTGGATGAGCGAGACATTACGTGCACTTTCACAAAAAAAAATATAATGCTAGAAAATGACCTTGTTTACATTATTATCAACACCAAGACCATTTTTCAGAAAAAAAAATTAAAATTATTTCATACATTTGCCAAGTAACCAAATACGAGATTTGCAATTTTATTACTAAACGTCAAAAATAATAACGTGCTGATCTTAGTCGTTCCGTTTTAAAATAGAATAATTAATATTTTGAAATTTCGGTAAAAATCGAAAAATCGATATTTTAAAATTTTGGTAAAAATCGAATAATCGATATTTAAATAGGAAACTAAGTATTTTAATATTTTTCTGTATGTCAATGATTCTTCAGTTTTGTTTATATTTGTTTGTTTTTGTTATTGGTAATAATTTTAAAATAACTGTCAAAATAATTACACACAAAAAAGGTTAGGTTATGTTTGAAACATGATGTCCGCAAATGGATTTATTTGTTAGTTTGAACGCCATTATTTCGAACGCCCTAGAGTTACTTCTGGCACTCGCCGGACGCTACCGCGGCACGCTCGCTTCGCTCGTTCGGCTAACATAGCATAACATAACCTAATTTATTTATTTTTTAATAAAGCAATATGTTTCAAAGCTAACCAAATTTTTTATAATTTTTTTTTATATCTCGGATGTTCGATTTTGGGGGGTTGCGGGTGAGGGAGTATTCCCGCTTCCTTCTAATACCGCTCCCATTAAAAAGAAACAAACTGTGCCTGAGAGAATTAAAAAGAAAAATATGTTCGAATACGCGATTTTTAACAAAAAAATAATTTGTAAATATCGATTATTTGATTTTAAAGCGTATCGACTAGGATCAGCACGTTATTATTTTTGACGTGTAGTAATAAATATATAAACATATCCAATGTTCCAAATGAGAGCCTAAATATTACCAATAATGGATAAAACGCACATTTACGCTAAAACTTTTTAGACAAAATATTTATGGAAAAACACTCTTTTAGACCCTGTCCACAAAATTATAACATTTCCGATGAAAATATGAACTGTAGTGTAATGGGGCGACCATTACATACATTTGAAATGGTATAAATGAGTAAGACCACCCGCCTACAATCCCGCAATGTAAAAAAGTAGTATAATTTTGGACAAAGTAGCATAATTTCAGTTATCATGTACAATATTTTTTTGAGTTGGAATTATCCAACACTGATTTTTATACACTATCCGAGAATTTAATGTTTTCAATATTATTTATACAAAAGAAATCGTAATGACGTTTTATTCTGCCTGTAAACCAATTTGTGCCTCCCGTAAAGTAAGATCTGATGGGAGTTATCTTCTATCTTCCACTGCCGACGATAAAATAAATATGCGCTCACGCCCATAACCCAGAGGAGTATGCAGAGCTCAGGGATTTCCATTCGGCACGATCCTGGCACACCTCTCTCGCTTCTTCCACGTTCCATACATCTACGCATACATGCTCGGTCGGTTATGGCAAGCCACTCATCTGATCGATATACACTGTTGACCTATCTATAATGGACAGAGGAAGGCATAGACAAGAAAAAGGATATTTCATTTTCCCCGCCAACCCCCTCCCGTTCCCATTCTACCCTTATGAGGAAAGGGTGAAAAGAGGACTCACTCATCAGACGAAACGCAGAGTTCTTCTACTTCACGCCTGTGAGGTCGTGGTATACATTTTAGCATTTCATCTGATGAGTGAGTTTAAGAAGACCCCATCCACTCCTCTCCGTTTCCTAATTTCCACTTTCTTATCAGGTTGGTACCATGTACAATTCTTCTGACTGTAGCGGATGTCGATCCGCTTGTTCCTTTACCACCTTCTAAAATCAAAAGTCAATGTTTGGAATAGTAATAGGCACTTTGCTAAATGCAAAAGGTTTTGAATAAGTTCAAATTTTTTAACCTTGAAAGAAAGAAGTGTCAAATTGATCACTAAATTAAATATAAAGGTTTCAACTCTTCTAATTACATAAAACAGACTGTGTAAGACACAACTAAATACTTTTGTACAACTATTAAATTGTTACATGAAATTTAAAATTGTGTATGTGACGAGAAAGGCGGTTTAAATTGGTATCCTACCAATTCTCGCTAGGTTTAATTAAAGCTAAAAACATAAAAACTGTAGGAATTCAAACTATTTATTTGTAGCACATTGTTTGAAGATGATCTCAAATCTTAAAGTAACCAAACCACAAGTAATGGTCAATAGTAGAAAATTAAAAGCTTACATATTCTTAACTTATTTACAAAACTATGTTAAAAGAAACTAGCTTAAACTTAAAATTTTAACTCTTAAGGTAAAACAAAATATTGAATTCGACATAAATCATGTATAAAAATTTAGGCAATATAAATCTTGGCTTTAGGTAAAGTTACCTAATGAAAAATATGTAAATTTGTATTATCACAAACACGATCAATTATAAAACAGAATTGTCTATATAATTCATGATCTATAACTGAAACTTAACTGAATAATGGAAAGTAATCAATACAATTATAATACATACATATGTATATGTAGTACATATTCAGTACCCGTCAAGGCTTAATAGACTAAATAGGAAACATGACATTTGTTGCTGTCGACTGAAACCTACATACGAGCTGCGACACTAATGTTTCCAAAGGAGACGCATAAAAACTGAAATGCGTTAGACATATAAACATAAGTGACTGCACTTTAATAATCTTCAAATTTAATAGAATGGACCCCTGTGTCGATGGCACCGCCGCGGTACGAGCCTCGCTTCTTCTTGGTCTTCTCGTGTTTAAAAGACTTGCCTCGCGTATGCTTCAAGTCTTGATTCGCACGCTCACCCCATGACCCGCGAGCTCCACTCTATGGACAATTTTTTTTTTACAAATACAAGTAAAACATACTCTTTTTATTTGTGATTTTCCGTCCTAGATGCATTTAGACAAAACTTTTTGTAAAAAATACATATAATTCAGTCTTTGCAATACTGACGTATGATGTAGATACGGCGGATGGATAAGTGAGAATAAATTTATCAGTAAACAAGTAAGTAAGAGGCCTAATCTACGTCAGAACCTATACCAGCCATGCGAAATAGGTGACGAGCCAGTTTTATGGCTCATCACCTATTTCGCATGGCTCCTCATACTGCATAACGGGCACGGCCACCGTGTCGGCAGTTATTGGCTACAGCGCTAGGCGGAAAATCGCGGTATTTATACACTGGCAAGCTTAATCGACAAGCCATAGATATAGGCTCGTACGTTGATTACCACCAACGAACTCTAGCAAAACCGTTGACAAGACTAGACTCTTTACAGACTTGTAAGAGACGATAACAATGAAATAGCAGAACTGGAAGCCAAAATACTAGATAATAAACTCATACAAAAATCCTTTAGCTCCTTTGATGCAGCTGTCACATACTTAATAAAAACACAGTCTGTGTTATTGTTTAAGTGATAAGTTTAAAATGTTTCCTACATTAATACTACTACACTAGTTATAAAAAAATATGTTTATAAAACATATCTTACCTATTTAATCAAATGTAATTTTTTTGTTTTGAGAATTGTCTCCTCCATCAAAACTTTTTCTGTCATTGAATCCGCCCTTGTTGAACCCTCCTCTATCCCCTCCCCAAGAGTGACGGTCACCACGACCACCTCTGTCGCCACCGCGGCCACCTCGGTCGCCCCCGCGGCC
>JWHW01030073.1:93279-107197 GCA_000931545.1 Papilio glaucus | reverse complement strand
CACCAAAACCACCTCTGCCCCCACGATCACCAAATCCACCTCTTCCTCCCCTGCCGCCCCGTCCACCCCTGTCGTTAAAACCTCCGCGACCCCTAAACCCTCCCCTTCCCCCTCTATCGTTAAATCCTCCCCTGCCACGATTGAAGCCACCTCTTCCAGAGTCTTGCCAACCACCGGATTTATTGTGATGTGGTGAACCATCAACTTCATCTTCCGCGTTTTGCTCCTCGCCCTCCTGATTGATAGATACATTAGTGTTAACACCAAGACAACTCAATGTTATGACTTAAAGTAAATGCCCGAAATTATAAGCCACTGCGCTATAACTTTGTCGTATTCGTGAATAAAACATGGAGTTGCCTTGGCTTCAAAAAATTTTGGGCATTTACCTTAGCTTCAAATGAATTATCCTTAAGTCTAGGGTCCACTGCTACTTTTTCAGTTGCAACGCGCCTGAACGGGGTGGTTTTATTTTCATTTGAATT
The DNA here is from genome assembly GCA_000931545.1 of Papilio glaucus. Lineage (NCBI taxonomy): Eukaryota > Metazoa > Arthropoda > Insecta > Lepidoptera > Papilionidae > Papilio > Papilio glaucus. Next base: position 106,712 of record JWHW01030073.1, on the reverse strand, counting down.
CCCTTCTTTGTCCTTTTCACTGGGTGTAGAAACTACTTTTGTGCCCTAAAAATTGGATGATACAAATTGAAAAAAGATCAACTTGTATTTGCAACAAATTTGGCAAAACCACTAAGTTGGCGCAAAAGAAATAAGCGAAGACAAAGAAACAATGTGATGTTTTTAATAATGTTTTGATCGACTCCCAACTTTTTTTTAGTTAAATTTGTGGAATAAAACAAATAAAAAAGAAACTATTGATAACATACTCCTTTGAATATTATTGTTAGCGTTAGAGTAGAAATAAAGTATCATAAAAAGATCCAGATAAGAACCATATTTGAATTTTGAAACACTCTCATGACGAAATCTAATCTAAATCTAATAGGGATGGCGATTAATGCGAGTTCGCAAAAATTACATTAGCATGCGAATTCATGAGTCTTAGCATGCTATGCTATTTGCTAATATGACGATAATTGTCAATAAATTAAGTATATGATTTTTGTTACTATGGAAATTAAAGAGCGCGTTCACCATAGGGGATTGTAATTACATATAAGGGTAATACTTATAATTATTATTTCCACTTTTATACATACACCATTTTAAATACTGTTGACATACACAGCCACTTCTCACTACTTTTTACTATCCCATATTATTTAAAGGTAGGTATGGAGTCCACACTATTATCTATTTAAAGTACAATAATAAACATATGACAAAGAAATGTAATTATTTTATGTTGAATAAGTAAACTAAACTGTTACTACTATCACCAAAACTTACTGAACTTCGACACAATACAATGCTCACCAAGCACGTGCCACACAAATTATTATTAAACAATCACACGCATTCGTTCAATATACGACCCTAAATAGAGGCAAATCAAAGATAATAACGCAATAATTGTCAAACCTTCTTCGCACAGACCTGCTAATAATTAAAATGAATTTAACAATCACACGCAATCATTCACTATACGACGACCCTAAGTAATGTACATCAAAGATAGTAATGGCTTCACCCCGTTCATAGCAGCGCCTACCTGCTAAATTGATAATTCGCGTGAAGTGAAACAGATAGACTTAGTATTCCCGTCGTTGCGAGTGCGACGGAGAATGCACGATATGAATGCATAGCGATGAATTTTCTTCGCACTTCACAGAATTTCGCAACTACATTTAATTTGGTAAATGCTAATTATGTATTGCTAATAATGAATGTGAATGCGAATTAATCCATTACTACCACTAGCTACAACACTCGACACATAGCATACAGTTACTTTGTCATTACTGTATATTTGTGAAAAAATTGCCTGCCAAAACTATAATTTGATCAGCAATTCCCTATGTGGATTGTGGCTGGATGAATTCACCAGGATTCTGTTAAATTTTAGGGTTTCGTACCCAAGGGGTAAAACTAAGACTCCACTGTCCAGTGTCTCTGTCTGTCACCAGGATATATCTTATGAACCATGATAGACAGTTGAAATTTTCACACATGTATTTCTGTTGCCGCTCTAACAACAAACACTAAAAAACATAATACAACAGAAATTGAAGGGGGCTCCCACAACAAACGAGGTTTTTTTTTAATATACTTATTTCTAATTTCTATGCTTATATCTACATATCAAACCATACTACTCTTTGATAACTTACCTTTACAAAATTGCTGTATGGTTTTTTAGCTGGTGTAGGATCACCTCCTGATGCTTTTCTTTTCTTACCAGCCTGAAAGCCATTTTCTGTAGCCTGAAATATTTTAACAATTTACATGATACCATTAACACAATTTTTTTTTATAAATATAGAAAACAGGTAATCAATAAAAAAAGTTTGAGTAAATCATATTTAGTTAGTCTAAATATGATTTTCTCGAACTTTTTTATAAACTATGAAATATTAAAAATATCTCAAAAGTTTGTGGATATTTTTTTAATGTAATGTAGTTAAGATGATAAAATATGGATGAGTTAGATGTTTTACGGGTTTTGATGATTTTGTGTAAAAATATTGAAATGTTCCATATAATAATAATAAGGCCTCCTCCCCGAGAGAGGGGCCCTAATCCACCACCCAGGGCCGGTTGGTGGATGTCAAATTACACAATGTAAAGCGCCTGCCTGGGTTCGAACCCGCGACCTACAGTACGTAAGTCGGGGCCTAAACCACTGCTCCATTACTTATGTTCCATATGTATGTTGTTAAATATTTAAAGGTTAAGACAACAATTATACCTGTACATTTTCAGTTTTTGCTTTCTTGGCTACTTTAGCAGGTGGAGCATCATTGTCGCTGTCATCTGATGATTTAGCCGCTTTTTTTGGTGTTTTAGTTTGTTGTGGTGCATCATCACTACTATCTTCACTTGATGATTCTTTCTTAGCTGGTTTGGTTTTTGGTGTTGGTGCTGGTGTCTTTTTAGGAGCATCATCATCACTACTATCATCTTCAGATGATTCTTCAGCTTTAGCTGAAGTTGCGGTAGGCTTTGCGGGGTTTTTGGGCAATATCTTGGGAGCTTCATCTTCACTACTGTCATCACTGTCATCTGAAGACTCCTTTTTTGCTGGTATCTTTTGGGTGCCTTTAGGAGCAGCTTTTGGCACCGGTTTTGATTTGGTTGTTTTTTCATCTTCACTGCTATCACTGTCTTCCGAGGATGATTTTTGTTTCTTAACTGGAGTAGGCTTCGTTAAAGCTAGTTTATTAACCGCTGGCTTGGCCTGCTTTTGGGCTGGCTTGTTATCATCATCACTACTGTCACTATCTTCAGATGAAGATGCCTGTTTCTTAGGTGCTACTTTAACTGCTGGTGTGGCTTGTAGTTTAGGGACTACCTTGGGTTTCTTTTTACTGTCATCATCACTACTATCATCATCACTGTCTTCGGAGGATGATGCTTGTTTTTTCGGTGTCTCTACCTTGGCAGGTGTTTTAACTGGAGTAGGCTTTGTAACAGTTGGTTTATTTACAGCTGGTTTAACTTGTTTTTGAGCAGGTTTCTTATCATCATCACTACTGCCACTGTCCTCAGATGAAGATACCTGTTTCTTAGGTGTTGCTTTAACGGCTGGTGGGGCTTGAGGCTTTGAGACAGCCCTAGGTTTCTTTTTACTGTCATCATCACTACTATCATCACTGTCTTCAGATGATGATGCTTGCTTTTTTGGAGTCACTACTTTAGGTGGTATCTTGGCAGGAGTTGCTTGTGGCTTCACAACTGGTTTTTGTGGAACTTTTGGCTTTTCATCTTCACTGCTGTCATCACTGTCTGATGAATCCTTATTGGTCACAGTAGCCTTTGCAGGAATAGGCTTGGCTGGTGTTGCTTTTGATTTCCCAGACGTATTTTGTTGTGGTTTAGATTTACTGTCATCATCATCACTGCTGTCATCAGAAGATGACTGTTTTTTAACTACTTTTGGGGTATTTGTTGGTTGTGGCTTGACTGGCTGTTTTTTAGGCTTTGTTGTGGCATTATCTTCACTACTGTCACTATCATCTGATGATTGTGGCTTCTTGACTTGTTTAGGTGTTACAGTTTTAGCCTAGAAATTATTTAATATTTTCAATACATGCATCAAAAGCTTTTAATTTATGAAAAGCATAAAAATAATCAGAGGTAGTGACGAATTTGATAAGTAATATCACATTGTTTCAATGTATTTTTTTTAACATCATGTTTAACTATTATGGTATCTGATTACGCTTTATGAAAATTATTTGAGTGACTTACATTGATTTTTGCTGGTGGTTTTTCATCTTCTGAACTGTCAGAGGATTCTTTTTTATTATTTACAGCTGGTGCCTTGCCATTCACTTGTACTACCTTTTTGGGCTTTTCATCTTCACTAGAATCCTCAGAACTGAAAATAATTATGTAGAAATAAATTAAAACAAAAACAAATATAATCTAAAAGGACTCTCATGATAATAAATAAAACGAGTCAGTGAGAAAGTCATTACAAGTACATACTCGATACTTCCCTTTCCTTAATTTAATAGTTGTATTTTACATATGTAAAGTCTATATAATGACAAATTCCATAAAATGTCAAAATTACTTAATTTTGGTTGAGTTACCATATTATCTATACAATAGGAATATATACACTCTCTATGTAGCATCACACTCAATTTTAATAGCAACAACAATATGACAATGAAGAATATAAAATAGATGATTATGAGCCTCCACCAAGCATCAACAATGCATTTGATGCAGCAAAGTACTAGAAAATTATTTTTTTTATAATTCAATTGAACCCACAGCATCCTAAGATATGAGTAACACATATAAAAAATACAATTAAATTACAATACTGAGGCAAAAATCTCAATATGAAGATAACAGACTATATCTACACAATAAGCAATGTTATTTATTTTTATTTAGTAAACAAATATTAGATAGTAAAATATTGTTAATTTTGTTTTCACTCCAATTAACACTATTCTGTAAAACACCAAAAAAAGCACAATCCTTGAGTTGTTACAGAGTTTACGCTGTAGTTTATAAATATTGCTTAATGAAGTTTAGCATTGAAGTTTTTAAGTAAGTTAAATTAGTAGTACTAAAATAAGGTGACATGTGTTATTAACCATGAGTGGTCACTAATAGAAGAATGAAATTGACAATAAACAGAAAGTATTATGTTAAATATTATTTTTCAATATTTGGTTCTGCTATTGGGTAGTTACAGTTAAAAATGAAATATTACAGAATGACGTTATTTAAAATATAACAATATTTAAATTATTACCTTTCCTCTAAGCGTGTCAGATCTTTTAGAGCAGAAACATTTTTCAATTTCATATATTCTTTTAAAATTTCACATAGATTTGGTAACTTATTTGAACTTGGTTTCTGTAATAAAGGAGAAAAAATATATATTTATAATTATTAATGTTGTTGAACTATAAAGTAGCTAGTAGTAACTTTTATTTTAAATATTTCATAAACCACGTGTGGCTAACACGTGGGTACATATTCCAACGACTTACCAACTTAGATTTCTCGATGAATTTCTGGGCTAAAGATTTATCCACAGTTTGAATAAATTGACTAACAAGTGAAATGGCATCAGCCTTAATATTAACCGGGTAATCCATTATTATAAAAAAATAATCAAGAGCACAACAGCGGTTAAAATAACGCCGCCGCTAGACCACAGATACCACGATCAAAGAAAGAATGGAAGGAATCGTAGACCATAGACATAAGACATATATGAACCAAAGAGCATATAATATAATAAAATATAAACTGTCGTAGACAAAGAGAGTATAAAAATCGTAGAAAGATAAAAATCAAATGAAGGTATTGCCAGGGTTGTCGAGGTTATCCAATCACGGACAAAACAAAACATTCCATTGCATTTCAAGTAATCAAGCTCAAAGCAGATGTCGTGACTGTTGAGTGTTCCTTCTATCCGCCATTGTTTTTGTTTTGCGACGATATTTTTTCATATTATTAACAGAAAATGTATTCAATGCGGAATGTACCTGAGCTAAAAGCCGAATTAAGAAAAAGAGATGCCTCTTCCAGGTTTTCCTTCGAACAGCCTTCTCCCACAGTCTTATTCGCAAAGAACCTTTAGGAAATATATGAATTCCTCTATTTTTGCAATTAATAAATACACAGCGTCATATCATAAAAAATAAGGAATAAGGTGTTTCGGTGTTAATCTTAATATTTGGTATGAAGCTTGACAGTTAGTTGGTTACATCCAATATTAGCGACATTTGAAGTGAGCAAAAGGCAGTTTTTATCCCCATTGTTTCCAATCTATGATTTTATTCAATGGAATGCCAATGATCTTTTGTTTACCTTTAATACTTGGTTTATTTATTTAATTACAATTTTAATTTTGATTTCGTAAATGGAGACATTTTCTTATTGCAGACATTCTAGACTTATCAGATCAACGGTCTGTCCCTTTAATGTTTAACAGCATACAAGCAAATTACACTAAGTAAAGCGCATGCGTGGGTTCGAACCCCGACCGTAGATAAGTCGGGTCTATACCACTGAAATAAAATGGGAGCAGTGGTTACCGCTGCTCCAATTTTTATTTATTATATTGCTTTTTACTTTATACAAGTAAAATAAAGAACTAAAAGACTGAAAGCTGGCGGCTCGAGCTTTCTTGTTTTAAATTTGACATCGAGTACCGTCTGGGAGAAGAAAAATCAGTTGCTGACGCATTGTCGCTCGTCTTATGAGATAAAGGCAATGAGGACATATTTCAGAGTTTGTGCTGATAAAACCATGTTATTGTAAAACAATGGGTCAACTGATAAAGGCTACTACTCCTTTCGAAATAATAAATACCATCGATAAACTTAAAACTGCTCCACTATCTGATGAAATTTTAGTTGCTTTTCCTTATCACATTTTTAATAAATGTGAAATGTCAACCGAATCGAATACTTTTGTTTGTTATAGTGATGTGATCATATTAAATAGGGTTCAGCTTAGGCTGGGTAAAGTTAAATTGTACGGTGGATGAAACCGCATGGCTCAGTTTGTTACTGTATTTATAAATATACCTTTAGCGGAAAGTTCTTTCATCTTTTTATTTAAAGCTCAATGTGGTTATAAAAATCCTAATGATAAATGTAACAACATGGAGCTGTCCAGTAAATATTTGCTTATTGATTGATTTTATGCCAAAGTGACATAACTCTTGTTCGAAACAAACCATCTTATTAACGTATATATATATATATTATAGTATAGTACGACGAATCTTAAGTGAAGTGAAGTGTAGTCTAGTGACTCCAAAGTAATGAACATTTTCCAAATAAGATATGACTTAAAGGTTTATGTTACCAGGCCATAAAATTAAAAAAAATACAGTACGACACAGAGTATATTTGTTGTATAAATGAGGTGCAGTACGAAAATACGATGTATGTTGCTGAAAGGTGTGTAGCATTGGTGGTATTTTATATGCTCTTTGATTGGTGTAGCCCAAGTGTAGCTGTAGCCTGTACAACAGTTGACAGTGTGAGATAGAAAATGAAATGACAATTTGTTTTTATATTTTTAGATAATCTATGTATCATGCAGTTCAGCTATTGATATTTTTGTCTTTCTTGTTGTTGAACAAATAAAGAATAGTAACTAAGGACATCGTATATTGTGTTGATCTTGCTGATTGTGAATTTTGTTTTCAAAATTCTCCATATTATATACAACAGGGTTTTGTGAAATTAAAAAGTGACATGTTTCCCGATACCGCTTTGTCGATATGCAATGTGATCACAATCATAATTAATAATATAATGTTGTAAATGAGGTGTAATATGTAACGTGAGCTGCCTTGAGCTAGTAATAATAGGAAACATAATGCCAGTCCAGCTAATAAACGTCAAGAATTCATCTGATATCGAGAGTTGGGAATGGGGTGGCGGTGGTTGTATACGAGAGGCAGTTAGAGCCGGATCGGGGAGCAGCCGGACGTCGTGCAGCAATTCAAGCGGGGACATCTGTCGTATTTGTCACTGCGAGAGTGAGGCTCATAATCCTTTGCTGGCACCATGCTACTGTTCTGGTGAGCTCTTTTCTTTGTATAACGTGGTACGTATGAATTATCTACCCATGACTAATGTTTATAATTCTTGCCATTTGCATAATCAAATTTGACATGTTGTGCTCAGTCACAGCTCTTTTGTGTTTTATGTTTAGTAATAATAACTTTTTTCAGTAAAAGTGTTAAATTCAGGGGTAGGCTTTCGGGGACGGGGTCGGGAGAAGGGGGGATGGGGATTAGAGACATTAAACAGTACAGTTAAAAATAAAAAAAATTGTTTCTCAACCTGCTTAAACTTTTTACATAGCACTTTTAAAGAAGCTTTTCCACCAGTGTACCAAAGTGTGCGGCACTGTAACGCACATTGTGCTACACAAAACAAATTGTACATCTGTATACTTTTGTATGGGCACATGTGAAAGCAGTGGACTCGCATTGACATGTAAACCCTTGTTGTTCGTGAACTCAAACTTGCCTTTGGAGTGAAAACATTTATTTGTACGCTCATATTTTCAGTACTTGGTATCCTGTTTAGTAAAAAAATAATTAACTGCATTGACCAGCAACTCAAAATCATCACTGTCATGTGATGATTTTCAGTTGCTGGTCAATGAGTTAAACCCTCTCAATGGAACTATTTTATTTCCTCCACAAATCTATTCATTATGTACTTCCCTAACACCTAACAATGCACCTGCAATTTCTTATTTTGTTTCTTTCTAAACAGACTACATAATAAAACACTGGCTGTAGCACAAAACACTAAGTTTTCTCGTCTAAATGACCCGTATCTATATATATATTGCCGGTGGAGACAGGGGCGGAACGTGATACCAGCTTAGTAGTAGTAGTAGTAGTAGGGGGCTATTTTTCCGCAACTCCATGACCAGCGCGTATTTTGCGTGTGGGTGGGACATGGATCACTCCAGCCAGCCCGGCTCCCCGAAGAACCCCAGCAACCCCTTAATGTTGCTGACGATCTCCGGGAGCGATCCTGGCATCCCAAGATACTTAATCCTGTATTTGGACACTGCAGGGCAGTGTAGCATGACGTGCGACGCCGTCTCTTCCTCCTCCGTACACGCTCTAAATAGAGGGCTGTTGAACAAGCCATGTCCAGTGAGCGCCGCCATGGCTGTCCGGATCTGCTTTTTATTAACCTACTTGAGGTTCGCTTATCTATCCTCGGCAGGACTTCTCTCGCCTGCCTGCACTCTTTGATGTTGTTCCATACGTTGCAGTGGAGGACGTAACTTCTCTACATTACCTTTGACCTAAGGTATACAGGTGGTAGTGGGACAATAGGCTCTGGACCAATTGGTCGACTGCTTGAGCCTTCGCGAGCGAAACATAACGAGAACAATGATTGAAGGCATAGGCAAGGATATGGACATTTAAGGAATTAAATTGAATTTAGGCAGGAAACTCAGAAACAAAGAGATAATTTTATTTTCTATTCAAGGTTAACTAAGTTATCTAATGCCTGCCTGTAAAACAATGATATCACATGTATAACTATTGAAAAAACATTCAATTTTTTAAAGCCTGCCAACAGCAGGAAAAAGAAAAACAGTGACATTGCAAGTTAAGAACCTAAAGTAAAGGCATAAGGGTGACATACCTAATGAATATGTGGACCTCATTTCAAATTAAATTTGTCATTAACAATGGTGAAATAAAAGATTAGTGGATCAAGATGTGCTACCAATCATATGTCAGCTACTTAAAGATTTGTTTGTGTACAGAACCATTTGTAGCAGTCTTCCAGAATAAAAAATTGCACAGCAGTAAAAAGTGGAACAGCAAACATTACAAATTTGTAGCACCAATGCCAACATTTTTTTTATGAAAGGTTATTTTTATAGCCTAACTGTTTTATTTGTGATACAATTTAGTAAAAAATCATATCGCATATGCAGAATAAATTAAACTAATTATTCAATGTTGGAAAGCCAATAAAAATAATAATTAAATGTGATTTCACTTAATGCATTAATGTTGTTGTGAGTTTTAAATTTCATACTAATTAAAAAAATTTTTATTGAAAAGTACCTGTTTTAATAAATATTTTATTTTAAATATTTAAAAAAATGGCTTAAGATGGTGAGTACATCAATTCAATAGCCAATATAACAATACAGAATTATTTAGCATTTTAAATTCAAAGTTGTAATGCATTTGCCCTTGTGAACTTAAGACATAAAATATCCATCAGTCCGGTATTTAATGCCTAGTTATTTCACTAGCCTACATGATAATATCTGTACATTATATCTTGGCAAAGATACATGTTGTGATGTACCTAACTAGTACATATGACTCTTAATTTTGTGTCTGACTATCAGAAGGCTCTGAGTAAGTCAATTATGTTTAAATAAAACAAATTAGGTGAAGGTTCTTAAGCAAATTGCAAGATTGTATTGATATAAGTAATTTTATTGTCATCACTTACACAACTTGACCTTGTTACTCATTGTATATACACATATGTTGTATGCGGTGCACAAATCATCTTCATCAATATTTGTAGCTAAATAAAAGATGGACAGAAATATATGAAACTTATTATAGGAACTTTTGATTCTAAATCTCTATGTTTTGCATTTAAAATTATATTTTTGAATAATTTGCTCCAGGATCGCATCAAATGGAAATCCATGATCTCTGCCTACCCCTCTGGGTTACGGGCGTGAGCGCATATTTATTTATTTATTTATAATCTGCTCCATTCTTTCACAGTGGAAAATATGTTCAATTCAAATCTTTGTTAATCATGCATATGGCAAAAATTGTGAACAAGTTTACAGCGTCAGTGTTTCAGTTGAATTATGATGTAGGTACCTTTAAGAGAAGAGTGAATAGGCTGTTACTAAACTAGTGCATAACAGCTTTCAACAACATAACCACTTAACTTCAGGTGGAATTGTGGTCAAATACTAATTTAATCAATCATCAATTAATAATAAATATTTCGAATTTCAATATAGCAAAAGCTACAAAAATATATTTCAAGGGCATGTTAATGCAGTTATTTTAAAAGGAAAGACTTCAATTTCTTTTTCAGTACTGTTGGTGTATGTTTTTATTTGTATGTATTATATATCCTATTTATCTATAATAAATATTAAAAAGAGAAAAATCTTTAGTTCTATTTATCTGAGTGAAACCAAGGCGGAGTGCTAGTGTATGTTATAAAATAAAAAAAGCGAGGAATATAGTATTTGATTACACTGATGAAAAATTAAGTCAATACATATGACACAAACAGTTTATGAACACATATTATTAATTAAAGGCTGAATTGACAAATGTAGTAATACTTCTGATTATTTATTCATTGTTATGGGCTCTGAATGAAGTATATATTGTATATTCAGGGCCTGTATACACTGAATACATAATACTAATCTAAACCAATGTAGTTTTTTTAGATTAAGTTCATATCTAATACTTTATATAAGCATTGTATGCCTAATGTCAAATTTTAAAGGTTGGTTCTAGAGATTAAAGTATATAGATTTTTGGTTGACTAAGAGTGGACGTAAGTTTTTGTTCATTTTTTTACAGGTAGTCTCAAATACGTCCATCAAAGTTGCTTACAGCAATGGCTCACAGCATCAGAAACTCGGTCGTGTGAACTGTGTAAATTTAACTTCATAATGCATACGAAAATAAAACCCTTCAATGAGGTAAGTTCTGTAATGTATCATTGAGTCGCGGGAAATTTAAAATAGGGTCACGTGATAAGATTTGCCGCTGGAAACGAGCGTCGAGTGACACCTAGTGGTTGTACCTTTATAGTCCTAAATGTTTCGTGCGTTCGTAGTTCATTGGGTTATTAAAGCTTTGGGACTTTGCCTTGTTTGTGACTTTCCGTATAAAACGAGTGTCATAATAGCGTTGCTCGTTCATTGTTCATCAGTGGCGTCTGCTGGAGATGTCCGGTGTGGAGCGGCGGCGGCTGTGCTGCGCCGTGCTGTTCCACTGCGTGGCTGCGCTCTGCGTCATGTGGTCGCTCTTCGTGCTCATAGAACGCGCGGTTGAAGAAGTTAACCGGGGACTCATTGGTAAAAGTAACGAGTTAACATACTTGTCGAGTCTTAACGATCATGTTAAGAAGACGAAGGATACTTGTTTATGAAGGAACCGAGCAGGTGGTTTATCTGATTTTAAGTGAACCGCTACACATGGATATCCACCCTTTATGTTGGGCAGCATGCGACGACATGCGACGACTACTGCTTCGGTCTACTGTTAGAAGTATCTTTTATAATCTTACTAATATTATAAATGCGAAAGTTTGGATGGATGTTTGTTACTCTTTCACGCCGAAACGGCTGAACGGATCTGGATGAAATTTGGCACAGAGATAGATTATAGTCTCGAATAGCACATAAGCTATATAGGCATATATCCTGGAAAAATTTACGGTTCCCGTGGGATATATTTGACTTTCACAGATGTATTATATAAATATCGATAGATCGATACCTTACATAGCGACATTTAATATTATCTTACTATTATTATAAATGCGAAAGTTTGGATGGACTATGCGGCGCTTTCAGCGACCATCTTATGTATACTGAAAATTTAAATTAAAGTGCCCGTTTGTAATGTCTATACTAAATATGACAGTTTATGAAACTTATAAGGAAAATGTGGACACGAAAGGATAAGGTACGAAACGAGTATAGTTAGGGGAAGCGTAAAAGTAGTACCTATTATAGACAAATTAAGAAGCGAAAGGTTAGCTTTATATGGGCATGTTATTAGGAGGAAACAATGGGACAGCAAGTAGAGTTTTAGTCCTGGGTATGGACGGGTATGTCGGTAGGCGTAGGCCTAAGAAGAGATGGACGGATTGCGTGAAAGGTGACATGATTAAGACGGGAGTGATGATTGAAATTACGGAAGATTACGGACTTTGGAGACAAAAACTGGTTTGTACCGACCGCATAAAAAGTGCGAACAGGGCCGGCCGGTACAGGGAAAAAAACAATTTTTTTAAATTTTTTAAATTGTTGTTTGTATGTAATTTTTTAAATTGTTGTTTGTATGTCTGTTCTTGCTAATCTCTCTGGATTTTAATAGAACTTTTACTGGTTACAAGAAAAAACTAAGACCAATTTAATTTGCACACAAGAACCAAGGTTCAACAGAATCAAGTAAATAACCCACGGAATTGTGAATAAAATCATGCGTTGCCGTAAATCATATTACACATGGTTGTAGCAACTAAATAAAAATAACGTTTTTATTTATTTTGCGCGATGAAAACACATTATTTGGCACATATTGGATTCAACGCGGACGAAGTCGCGGCGAAGCTATGTTTTTATACATTGAATAACTGATTCTCGCGACTTCGTCTACGCATAACGGTTTTCATTTCAATCTTCTCTTAGTATTGTTTATAATACAAAGCTTTTAAAGAATCATGTGGGAAATACAGCTAAGGCTGTAATTGAAGGCATTACTTCTGTCAGCTCTTTAACCACCACAGTCATAATAGCTTTATAATATAACAAAAACGCAATAAATTCGATCCATTCCTTCGGTAGCTACGATGCCACGACTGACGACACACATACATACACGGGTTAGCAGATTAAAATTCATCAAAATGTATTCAGTAGTTGGTATGAAGTCCGTAGAACGTAAACTTCTATAATTTTATTTATAACTAGCTGATGCCCGCGACTTCGTCCGCGTGGAATCAAATAAAACATATTAATCACTTCGCAGAATAAAAGTTTATAATCGTATTTTTTATATTATTTGTTTAAACCGTACAGAATAAACCGTAAAACATCAGTATCAAAGTTATATTTCGATATTAACAAACAATTTAATTGTTTATCTGTATAGAGCTACATTTCACCCGGTGTTGCTACAT
>JWHW01030073.1:75221-86400 GCA_000931545.1 Papilio glaucus | reverse complement strand
TCGTTTTATTTACAAGAAATGTTTAAGGAGTTTTTAATTTTAACTGTTACGTCAACCACAAGATTAGTCCTTCAAGTCGAATAAATCAATATGACTTCTTTTTCTTATAATTTTTAAAGTCACAAAATATTATGTCTTTTTTTTGTATGTTGGTACTATGTAGTCGCCGAACTAAATCTTTGTCATCATATTTCATCTGTATTCCATTACTAACAACACTGTCTTGTTGATTTTTAGACAGAAACTTTATTGTTTTGACGAGCAGTTATCTAGAATTTAACAATACAATTATTTGCATACATTACAAAGTCAGAAGGAAAAAGTAATATATCCTTGTAGAATAAACACTAGCGCAAGTATTTAAAAAAATTTGGCAAAAGCATTTTAGATTTAAGAATATGGTCAAGAATCGAAAAACTCCATTTAAAATCCGTCCGATATGAAGTACGTAATAATTCTCAGTAGAATTTCTTGTATTCTTGATAGCAGCTCGTTAAATTTATCTTATTGTATGTTTGTTCGTTCATTCATTGCGGTTGGTGGGTTGAAATCATTATATTTAAAATTTGAATCTCGTACAAGTCTTCTTCCATCCTATCTAAGCTCTCTTATTAGTTTTACAAAAACATGTACACACACACCCATACAAACACACACACACACGTGTGTGCAAATATATGTAAAAAGCACGTGTAAATTAAAATATGGGGTAGTGTGATAAATTATGATTTTGTTTATAAATAACTTTCGGAAGTCTTATTATATTAATATAATGATATAAATGTTGTACCAGAATTATAAAATCCATTATATTATACGTACGTATAAATGTCTGGTTCACTTTAAGTTGGATGTAAAATGTAAATAAGAGATGATAAGTAAGAGATTATGTAGATTATGAGAGATGATGAAACAAAGGCGATTTTTTTTATTAAGGAGTTGTAAAATCACATTTTTGAGATTTTTATCCGACTATTTCCGTAATGTCGTTAAGCATTTAGCAATAATTTTAAAATATTTTCGTCATCAATTTACATTGACATAAATTTAAATTTTATCATATTTCACTTAACCTTATGTATCGAAGATGTTACACACGTAACCGGCGTGTCAAGAGTGAAGCCACTTAAATCGCCAATTGGCAAATTAACAAAAACCCCGTAGACAGGCGTTTCCCATGGTACGAATTACAAGTCTCCATATACAACTGAAGTTGAAAATCGAGTTTCATTTTCGAACGTCGAATTTGTATTCAACACGGTATCTGGTATATGTTTCTCTTTAACAGTGGTAGAGCCTGCAATAACAACATTGTTGCATAAATGGGCCGGCTCGACCGGTGAAATATCACGACCTCACAGAAGACAGACGTGAAGTAGACTCTGCGTTTCGTCGAATGAGTGAGGTGTCGGAGGCCTAATTTCAGTCCTCTTCCCCTTCCCACCCTTTCCTCATAAGGATTGGATGGGAACGGGAAGAGGATTGGACGGGGAGGGAGTTAACGAGGAAAGGGAAATATACTTTTTCCTGTCTCCCCCTCTCCTGTGCATCTGCATCTGCAACACAATTGCTAGTTGGGGATGTCTACGGGTAGCGGTCACTTAACACCAGGTGATCCGCTTGCTCGTTAGCGACATATTACATAAACAAAATGTTATAAACTAATTCAACATAGCGTATGAAGGAGTAAATAAATCCTTGGCACTATGTGTTGAATATCTCAAGTATTGTATACTTGAGATATTTATTTTGACTACATGAGGCTAGTCTTTGTTCAGATTTATTAATAGTCCAGATATAATTAATTCAATTATACTTTTAAATATAAATAATCATCTTGTACTATTAAACTTTGTTTACCTTAATACCCATCTGTTAAATTATTTTAGATAGGCATTGTAATAAAGCATCGCTTATTATCTGTAAGTAGATAGATAATAAATAGATTTGACATTTGGTGCTAAAAAATCGAAAGGTTACCTTTGCCTTATCGTATCGGATAACGAGCGCCGTATGGATAAAGTAAGGGAAATCAATCATTATGTGAATATCAATTGGAGATCATTGTACATTTAGATTCGCAAAATCCATTTTTTTAACATTAGTATGTTAAATATCTTATATTTGTCTAGAAGTCTAGATTGTAACGTTATGTGTAAATAATTTCAGTTCGATATAATCTGTTAATTTAAATTGTCGCAATATTTAGTCAATTATAATTGTTAATGTTTAGTTTACACGTTATCAAAATCATTATAGGATAATGCTAAGTTCATAAGCCGACGAACGAAGCATATTTTAGATCGAAAGTGTTTAGTGTCAAAATTGTTCGATTCATTTTTTTCCTGTCTTAATTATCTAAACACGTCGAAATATTTTAAATCACATTTATCATAAGTTTGTGTGCAAGTGTAAATTATGTACATTATAACGTGATCTGATAAAATTTAAGGCGTCGTTTTATTCGATTGTAAAGAACCTAGAGATGTAATGATTTAATTAATTGGCTTGCAGTATGGTAGCACCGATTAAATATTTTAGAGCTATGCCAAACTAGGCCGGCATGGCGACGTAGCCAGCGAGCCAAACCTACCTACTCCTGAAGTCCGAGAGTAGCCATGTCTTGCGTCTCGTCAGTCAGTTGTTTACGTCAATATTAAGTTAATTTTGACTGCCGGTTGGCGAGTGAATGAGCGAGGCAAGTAGCATTGCCTGCGTACATTCTACTCCGGCGGCTTCGCAAAGTCGCCACGCTAGAGTATCTAGTCGCCACGTAGGAAGCCATAGCTTGCGGCCATGTTTCCAAATTGTTAAAAAAGTGAGTTACCTGCTCGACATTTCGATAATAACTATTTGGATAGGTCGCCATGGTGTCCTAGTAAGGCAGGGCTCTCAAAGTAACGGCCCAAGTAAGTCCTTGTAAATTTGTGATTAAGAATAATTGTAAGTTATTGTAATCGGGTGCTCATTTATGTTTTCGTTAACTGCATGTGTTTTCTGGCACTTTGCGTACTTACATTATCTGTTACATATCACGATTGCGCCTGATTCAAACAATACTTGTAAATAAATCGATGTCGTAATAGTCGTTGGTAATTACTGTAAACAATTCATCTCTTATTCGATTGCATTTGAAAATTATATGCGTTAGTTAGTGCCTTATTTTAATCCAAATGTGTTTATTAATCTGTAGAAACATTTCGTAACTCATTTAATCGTGTCATATAATGAAGTGCCCGCCGCTCGGTGGACGCAAGTGTTTGTGTATATTGTGATATAATTTGTTAAGCATCTTTTATTTTCTTTTGTTTGCTCACATTTTTTTTTCTTTTTGGATCTCTGTACTTATCACTGATGAAATTTGTAAGACTGTATTTATTTTGTTATGTAAATTTGTTAATTCCAGGTAAATATATAGTTATTTTGAGAATCGTAGTGGTTTTATTTTCAATGAAACACGGCATTGTAGATAAAATAAATAATTTATTTAAAATTTTTCGAATATATCAAACACGCGCGTGTGTGCGACCAGAGCTCGGGTCGACGTGACTAGACTGTACACTCAACACTTCTTATATTATACATAAAGTATATTTCTGTACAAACAGAAGATCAACACTTACAAGTTACATGTCTACTTAATGTAAAATTATATATCACTAATACTCGAGTATTAGAATTAATCAAATTACACACCATCAGGGCTACCGCAGTGCCCTCTACATTAATTATGTTAGTCTTTGTTTCGTTACAAGTTGATAAAATATCTAAATACGTGGCGCCATCTAACCTCGTTTTGTAATACATTTCATAAATCAGTTAAATGTGGAAGATGAAAAAAGATCACCCATTGAAACTAATTAAAATATATAAACATATTTCTCATATGTGCGAAATATTAACGCAACGAGAACGATAAGTTTTTATATAGCAACACTATTGAGTAACTGATTTATTCGCGTTATGTTTAGAGCTCCGTGTCGCCGAGCACGTTGTACATGAGCCTCTTGAACGAGTTCGACTGCTGGATATGCTCTTCGTGTAACGAGTTCACCTGAAAATATAATTTTAAAAATAAATATTTATATTATTACATACGCTTCTAATCAGTACGTAGATGAAGATATTAACAATAATCTGTCAATTGTTGTATACTAAAAGTACTACGGTAACAAGTACTCTTAGTGTTGTACACAGTACACCAGGGGTGCTCAAACAGTCGATCGTAAGTGCTTTTTGAGTCGTTCTCGCGAAGAAATTGCCGATATAAACCTACTCACA
This sequence comes from Papilio glaucus, assembly GCA_000931545.1. NCBI lineage: Eukaryota > Metazoa > Arthropoda > Insecta > Lepidoptera > Papilionidae > Papilio > Papilio glaucus. The sequence goes on along the minus strand of JWHW01030073.1, from coordinate 82,119 downwards.
ATATTATTTTGATTGATCCTTTATTAGGCAGAACAGCCTCCTCATTTCGCTTTCTTTTATTGTAATAACTATATACGGGCATCATCAAAAGAGTCCTACATTAACTACCTATATATTTCCATTATTATACACTAACCTAACCTATCTAGACATTCCCTAATACTAAGCATACTTCTTAAAGATTTTTTGACGAAATTAAATACCATTTTTGATCAGTACTCGTCACTCACTTTAAGCCACCTTAGCTGTTCTAATATAGGATAATGTCAGATATTACTGCGAGAGCAAAATGCCTAGATTAAAATAATATTAAAAGTTTATCGCATAACTTACGAAGGTCGTTTGTTTTGTTTTCGAGATCGCCTCAGTTTGCTTGGCTGCTTGCGAAACGGGCGTCGGCCTCTGTTGATCAGAATTCATGCTATACTAAATTATTTGTAAGAACATAATCCATGCTTACCCTCCCTGATAAACATGGATTGTGTTACTATAAAGAATCAAATAATATGGTTTGTCAATGTTAATAAGTAATGGGGGAAAACTGATTTTCGTCCTGATAGTGCACGCCTATAACCGTAACTTTTATTTTTCAATAGGTAGAGTTTTAATTTATTCATTGTACCTTCATTTAAAAAGTTGATATAAAGCGTGTTGCTATCATATGCTCAATGTATTTTGTGTATTTTTTAAGCGTTTGAATTGGAACGTACCTTGTTGTGAGGCGCTGTGAAGACCTTGGTCTGCACAGGCGTGGGCACCTCCTGGGCCGTGGCCTCGCCCTGGTCCTGCAGCGCGCGGAAGGTCTCGGAGGCCGCAGGGTCGTACAGGACCGTGGGCTTGTGGCTGCTCTGACCACAACGGCGACGTGTCGGGGCGTTAGCGTTTAGTCGGTTAGCGGGCGCAACGTAATACAGAAAAATAATTAGACTCGTCGTTTAGCGCACGAAGCGGTTAGTACGTACGCACGTTAGAAAGGATAGGACAACTAATATTAATCGTATAGAACTATTCTCTAATTTTAATAACATATATGTACTAACATACGTGAGAGCGTGTTCATGAAGTGCTCAATGGATGGTCAACTTTGACACTTCTTTTTTTATTGGCAACATGTCGACGCTGTTGCCATGCGAGATGTAGTCGCGATAAGGACTTATGGAAAAACTTAAGAGATAGAGACGATAGATAGCAAAATAAATAGTATAACAAAGCATTAATGCGTCATGAGAGATGGTCGTCGACTTTTTTTGGTGTTTCTAGTAAAACACTTGCCTCTTGACAACGTGCGGCCGCCCGTAATGGCCGTTAGAGCTATGTGAGCAGAGAAATACTCTATTAATACACAAAACTAACAAATGCCATATAAAAACTTTATCTAAACCAACTTTATTAGAATCAACATACACATTCGTACATATTAAGTTTATTAATCACAAAAATCGAAATTATTTTAACTATGTTATACATATTCTATTTTATATCTACCATATATAAGTATTCTTTAATAAATGTATATAACACTTGAAAAAGCAAATTAGCTGTTTGTCTGTACGTACAAGTCAAATGATAGCTTTCACTTCTCTATAACCCAAAAACAAATTACAACCCCTTTAAATTGAGGTAGTAGTTGCTATCAGCTTTCCACTGAGTATATTTGTTTCCAAAGGTGACTGGAGGCTAGCACAAAACACCGGAGATCAGATAAGAAACAAATATATGTTCTTATTTGAAAAACAATATTTTTTTTTGACAGCTGGGATTCGAACCTGTGATCTGCGGCGTAATATGTTAGGCCGCAAGGTCGTCACACAAGAGATCTGTGAATCGTCACATATTTTGTAGAGAAGTCTCACTTGGCAGCTTTCCATGCTCTTGAAATTCATCGCTAATGTGAACTTCGTCCAACTGTTACGTAACATTTGTTTGACGTAGCATTGAAAGCGGAATTGTGAATTTTTCCTTTTTTATTTTCAGCAGTAGAAAACAAAAGTCACAAATTGTTTTTAAAAGTCTCCTTAAAGTTAATGCTGTGAAACAAATAAATATTATATACAAATACTTATGTATTATTATATGTTAACTTACGGCAAGGGCGTTGTTTGCTGTCTGATCGAGTTGGCGATGTTTTGTTCCGAGTATAGGTTGATGGGCGAGTTAAATTGCTTGTGCACAAACTGAAAAGACAATACATACTTTAGTGTTTTTTCTGCAACATAACATACAATACAATGTCTGATGAAGAAAAAAATCCAGCTGAAATTGCATATTCAGATTTTCATATGTCTTTAAAACAACTGCGAATAATATAAAAGCTTATAACAAAAACAATCGTACGATTTATAACAATTAAAATATTTAGTTATTTAAACTTATGACACATGTGATGATATATCTATGAGCCTTGAAAGAATTTCTAGAAGTTTATAGATTCTATTCAATGGCTACTGAAGCTCCACAACAATGACTATAGACACATGAAAAATGTAAAGATGGAGTCGAAGATACGTTGCGATGGATAATATTCAAATTCTACGGCCAATCAAGAATCCAATTCAAGAAATCACGTAATAGGTAATCACACGGTGGACAGATCCAAAGTAAACATTTCTTACAATACCACACGAGCAACAACTCATGAAGGATGTTGGTTCAGCAGTACTATGGAGACGGTAAAACTGTACTCGCGGTTGTCCCACTAAGAGGTACAACTTTGAGAGGGATATCCTTCAGTTGGTGCGTCCTTGACATGATACGTCCATGAGACGGTACGACTTCTTACGCCCGGAATTACAAAAACTGTCTGTGGTGTGGTTTTCAAATCGGAATCGAATAATGTTTATATTTCCAATCACTGGTGAAGGGGATATGTAGCTAATACACAACTAATTGCAACGTATCTTCGAAGAGAATCTATCGGCTTCGTATGAGAAGTTTGTTGTTACGATGCGTGAAGCAAGACGGTGACGTCACACGAAGCGTTAGTGAACCACCTTATTGCCCTCTTCGCCCACCACCCGCTGCAGCACCGACTCCGCGACCTGAGTTTGTTACAGAAATAACCAAATGTCAACACTTCAATGTCCTACGTCATCGCTACTTATAAATTTAAACAATTATTTTTCAGGATTTGCTTTTGGTTTTCTTATTTAATTGAATTGAATTCGATGCCAATGTGATGTGTTTATTGTTTTTGTTTTAAATTTGATTTTCGATCGAAAGTATTAAATTAAGTACCAATATTTAATTACTTCTGAATACAATTAAATTTTCAAATTTTTATGATGTACTTAGTCAAAGGAAATAAAAATAATTTAAACTATTGTATGGGTTTGCTTTTGTAAGATAGTACCATTGCTGCTCTCTCTGGACTGCAATAGGCAGTAACGATTCAGCTTAACGTACTTAATATATTTCTGAGGGCCGATGTATAGATGGTTGGATTAATCTTATTTATTAAATTAATTGCAGCCAACTAATTTATTTAATTTCGGTAATGTTCAGTACTCATGCGTAAGTGTAAATATAAAAGCGTTTAGTACTACAATATACGCATTCTTGTGCTAAGTGTGCAAAATCTATGTATGTGTGTGTGTGTGAACCTTCGTGCAACATGACCGTGGGTTTGCACTGCCGACAATACTCACACAAAATATGCTGACATATCTTTATTTCTAAAAAACTGATATGACAACATGTTTTACGTGAACGTGTAAGCGTATCATTAAGAAAATAATTATTTTCTTAGCGATTTTACATGCGCCAACGTCCAAAAACTTAACATAGACCAACTAATAGTGTGACTAACTATACCTTAAAACTAAACATTGTTGCTGTAATGTTGTTATATGCAACGGATACTAGCTGCGTAGCAACGACAACGTCAAATATACAGTATATACAATTGAATAATTAGCGGTGACAATGTAATAATTGTGTAATATATGTGCATCACTTCAACGTCAAGTGTGCGGGATATATATTTGAGAGCACATATTTGTCATCATGATACACACCGATTTGTTTTAATCATTCATTTATTGATATGCCTTTTATTTACTAAGGCATAAAAAATCTATTAATTAAATCCATGCTTGTTTTTCTTTTATTGAACCCTGGGGGTAAGGTTATTTCTAAATACAGAAACGGACAAGTGTGGAGTTCATCTCGCCCATTTATAAAAGATGTTTCTTTTCATGGTTTTCCATTCTTTCAATCTGCTGTTTATATTAGTGAATGTAAGCACTTAAGGGTGCTATATTACCTTCTGCTTCATGAGTGTGTCGCGGTAGTCATGGTGAGGCGGCGCACGCATCGCGGGGTTTGGGTGGTGGCGCAGGTAGCTCTCCGTGGGGCCCGGCTCGCGCCGCACCTTTGCGCCCGGCAACACCAAAGGCGTCGTGCGGTATGGCTAGAATATACATATAATCATTAAAGTAATGACCAAATACAGATATCCCTCCATTGACCAATATTGATAAGATATAGATAGTCATTGAAGACAGCTAACTTAGAATTAAATAAAGTATTTTAAGGATTTCCAATTTCAGATCGATCAGATTAGCGGTTTTCTAAAAAAGGGCGATATAAGGAGCACTTATAACCGACGAGCATGTATGCGTAGATGTATGAATGTAGAAGAAGCGAGAGAGGTGTGCCAGGATCGCGCCAAATGTAAATCCATGATCTCTGTCTACCTCTCTGGATTACGGGCGTGAGCGCATTTAATTTATATGACGATATCAGTCATATTTCAGAAATCTTGAGCAATAGAAAAATTGTAAGCATAAAATTCACTTCAAAGTGAAAATGAGTCATCAAATAAATTTCTTTCGCTCGAAAAGTTTTTAAAGTGGCGAAAGTAAAGATATGCGTTATTTATAACATAATTCAGAAAAGAATGAGTATTGAATTGAACGTAAAGTTACATATTGCTATAAAAACCTCGTCTGTTTTTATATAGAAAATATACTACTTCATTATCTTCTTATTTATATTTCTTGAGAACATTCTCAGCCACAAAGTGGTCACTAATGTTTTAGCAGTTAACTAGTGCTTGACCACAATCTCACCCGATGTTAAGTGTCGATGTATTCGAAAATTAGTATGCACTAGTTTAGTGTGAGCCCATTCGATCTTCTCTTGTAGCCCACGTCACAACCGGATGAAAATATTAAAGCCGTCTAATTGTTATGCTTCTTGGATCGGATAAGGACGATGACAACTGCAAATCATTCCTAAATTTTAAGTACCTCGAATCACATGTTAAGGAGTCGGTGTTCTTTCGAGAAAGTTCGTGTTTGATCCAGAGGCATAAATAACATTGATAGACGTAGCTACGTAGCCTCAATCATTCAAACTCCGCCTCGACCGGTCTATAAATAACGGCGAGGTTGTTTCATGTGGGTTATTATTGCTGGCACAATTTCGTTACATTTCTGAGATTACGCGATTTAATATGGGTCGCGGTCACTCATTAATAAATTGAATCTATAAAGTGTACTTATACTTTTATAACAACTACGTCGTTTACACCTGGTCATATATGATACGGGTAATTACGATCTATCCAGAGTTACAAATGTCCCCTACGCAGTTCGATATTTGTGAATACAATCTTAACACATACCTAAGTTTATGTTTTTGCCCGACTGACTGGAAGGTAATGTTTTTCCCCGCGGTATTTTTTATAGAAGTGGGCAAACCCGTGACGGGTTGTCTAAAGTTAAATGATAGCCGGCACCCATGAACATCCACAAAGTCAGAGGAACTATAGATATGCGCTGCCGGCCTTTAAGGAAGGAGTACGGTCTATTCTTGAAGGACCCTAAGAAGGTTTGGAAATACCGCTGCAGTCAGATTAACAGACCCAGATGGTGGGTATTAATGTATGTACATAAGTTCGTTCCTTTGTGACCTCCTGTAGCCTCAAGGGCTTGACCGATTTCGAAGAGTGATATGGCATTCGATTCGTATTCTTTCCTGGAGTGAATACACGATGATGTGATCAATGACTGTAATCATACATTCGAGTTTTTTTTTTAAATTCAACAATCACTTGTTTCATTCGTCGGTTTTTTAATCGATAACAACGCAAACTAATGTACGAACTGTCTACAATTTTAATTTTATTTGGACTTTTAAAAGTGTTTTTCCATCAGCAAGTAGCGTGGCTAATATTTTAACGGTTTTCGCATAAGAATGGGTAGTAAAGATTTTATAGAGTTTTGTATGTTCGTTGCATTAACAGCGCAAGGCCTACGACGGAGCGGGCAATTGTGCCACTGGCGCGAGCTTGGACGTTTATTTCGGTCTTGTTTACAAAGACGCAGCTTTGGTGACTGACGCAATATGCCTCACTTTGTAATTTTCTTTTTTTACTCATAATCAAGTGCATTGACATCTTTTTGATTATTTTTAAATTTTCTAAATTAGAGCATGACAAAAATAATAAATTTTTTATAATTATAAGTCTTAAGGCTGAAGACATTATAGGGCTCTATTTCTAATTTTCTTCTAAAGATAGCATTAAATATGTTTTATACACGAGTGGAAGCGACACGATTTTTTGTTGTAACATAAATTGGTTTGCTGAAACCTTCAGGGAAATATAAAAACTTCACAGAGTACCAGCAAGTTTTGATATTTCTCTGTGGCAACAAACAGACTCCATCTGTTTGATTTGTCGAAAGTTCTTTTCGAATAGTTAAAAGTAGTTTATTCAAAAGAAATAGAGAAAATGGACTCCTTTTAGTAAAATAAATGTAACATATCGGATTTTACAAATGGGATTAAACTACCATCTGATATACCAACAAGCGCGTTTCCCTGTTCATAAACAATGAGTTATCAGGTTCGCATAACCGTTATCGAACCAAAGATATTTTTTTTTTATGGAAGA
>JWHW01030073.1:59091-74917 GCA_000931545.1 Papilio glaucus | reverse complement strand
TGATATTTCTCTGTGGCAACAAACAGACTTCATCTCCTTGATGTGTTGAAAGTACTTCAACTTTTCTAATAGCAAGAATTAGTTTACACAAAGAAACAGAGAAAATTTACTCCTTTTAGTAAAAGAAATGTAACATATCGGATATTACAACTGTTCATAAACAATGAGTTATCAGGTTCGCATAACCGTAATCGAACCAAAGATATAAAGTAGTAGTCCTTAGAATCTATATTTGTAATGCAAGTTTACTGTGACCAACATTAAAAAGTATGAACCATGGTGTTCCCATTTCCATTCCCATCCAAACAAAGTTGGAAACAAAATTAATATTGCTGTTAAATTTAAGTGATACGAATCATTATGAATTTCTGACTAGATGTTAGACTTATGTATGTACAATCCTGTCTGGCGCCAGGCCATGTTTAAAAATAACATATCATTTATTTTCGCATTTAAAGACGATCGAAAAGTGTAACTATATTACATTTATGATACTAATGAACGTAAGTTTGTTTGTTTGTTTGTTACACTTAACGATTTAAACAGATCATTATAAAATATTACGCACATTGTCAGGGGGAACAAAATAAGAGATATGGTACTTTTATTCTTAAAAAAAATAGGAATTCCAATTTTATCCTGATGATAGGATTTAGGATTGTCAGGACTTGAGAACAAGTGATCTAATTGTTATATTTTGGACGGCTTTTAAAACATCAACATTTTAGGACAACGCGAGCGAAATCGCGGCTAAAAGCTAGTATAACTAAAAATATTATAATATTATAACTATATTAAACCAATGACAGGATAAGATTTTCAAAAAATATTATGATGATGTTAATATCATTAAGACGTATGGAATGTACGAAGGCGACGCGCACGCGGCGGCGGCGTGACATTGACGCTAAAATAGCGCCTACTAGAATTTTATGTTCAACTAGCTGATTCCGCAAATACGGCTACATTGTTACCTGGAGAAGCCTTTTTTTAAAGATTTCATCTTCTTTTTATATATTATTATAGCTTTATATTAAAAACAGTTGAAAACCGTCTTGAGGAATGAATCCTCAAAAACACTGCCTCGTTATTTTACCGTACCAAAAGCACAAACATGAATTGAGTAACCGTGAATTGAGACTCTTGAAGGTTTATATTTGCGAAGAAAGTAAGTATAGTGCGCCAGATCCAATCTATCTCTATGCTAAAATTCATGAAAATTTGTTTAGTAGTTTTGGTGTGATGTGAAAATATCTTGTGCGGAAACTTCTATTTTTAAAAATAAAAAAAAAAAATTTAATAACGTGTTCGTTACTTAATTTTATGAACATTATGCGGTAGTATTTAGAAATTAAGATTACTACTTATAATTTTTCTCGATTTTTTTTAGAATTTCTTAGTGAACTTACCACATCCGCAGTTTACATAGTGAAAGTTCATTCCTACGATTTATTGTTCTTAGGACTTTCACGTTTTTCTTTTCGTATATCTTTGTGTTTCTTATGCAAATTCAGTTGATGCGTCCATAATTTAATTTTACCGTACTCATAAATCGTTTTATGATTTCCTACATGTAATTACATGTAGGAAAAATATAAATAAACACGTCTGTAGATGTACGAAATGACAATGAAATAGATAAATGCAAGATAAAATTATTGAAACTTTCGTTAGACTAATTATTTAAGCAAGATAAGTTCAAAGTAAGTATTTTACTTACATGATAAAAAATGTTAAGTGCAAATATATATAATTCCGATGATTTTAAATGATTGATCAGTGCATCTTACTGTGTGTCAATCAATATAATCATAGTAGAACGTGCATAATTACATCACAAATTTTGTTCAAATGTTCTGAAATGAGATTTTGCAAGTCCTTTGGACACATAACCACGTTAGTATGTTAATAATCACAGATCACGGTTTAGTAAATAGATGTGACTAATAAAACAGGGAAGCGAACCCAGTTTGTGACGACTTCCTCCTCAGGATGCATCGGGTCTTGGTACCCGTTGGGGAAGAAGTTGGGGTTGACGGCCATCGTATAGGCACTCCTTAGCGCGGTCGTGTCGAACTGAGCTCGATCGCGGACTGTGACTTCAGCCAACTAGCTAGTAAACTCTCCGATCCCAAATCTATTTTGGAAATATGACGGGAGAGGCAGACGGCGACGTGGGCGACAGCCTAGTTCAGCGTAACAGCCTTGTGGGACACGAGCGGAGGATTTATTGTAATTTATTAAATCAAAATTTGGCTGCCACAAAAAAAATCGTGCATGTAACTACTAAATTATTAAATTAAATTGAGATATGTATTACAACTATACTGATAATAAATTACTGACAAAATTCTCCGACTAACTTATGCACAAAATTAATGTTGTTCAGAGAAGTAAAGTTAAAACAAGAATTTATCGTTTCATAAATAAGTAAATATGTATTTTGGAAAAAGCGATCTTTTCTACGACAAAAATAGATGGTCTCGCTAAAAGATGCAGATTTTCTGATGATGAACAAAACTACTGTCCATATAGGATAGGTCTAATGTCACGTGAAGTTTTTATTATTATATACGTTAGTAAGTTAAACAGTGAGTTTTGTTTAATTATTGGAAACTTCCGGTTCAAAATTTGTTGGCAACATCATCTATGGATAAAATGCACCAGTATTACGAATCGATACAGGTTATATAAAACAGAGTCAACCGATATTTATTGCGCCGCATGATTCAGAATGCAGACTTAGCCAACCGTTTGAACGTTCTAGAGTTATGCATTTTTGTTTTTATGGTATACATATATTATAAGTTCTGCTAATATCCTGTAAAAAAACTTTTTAATATTTAATATCATTTTGCCAGCCTGAATTGATCTAATTAATAGTGCTAAATGAAAAAAAAGTTCTTGGCACTCCTCCAGTCTAAAATCGTGCGTCTATGTTTATAAAAGTGGTTAACCTATTTCGTCTGACGCTTCGCAAGGAAAATTAAGTTTTTATGTAAATGCACATTATACCTATTGAAGTATTTTTTAAAATATTTACTTAAGCCAACAATTTGGTGGCATTAGATATATATATTTTTTTAAAATATTATTCCTTGATATTCACACAAATATACGTATGTATCTTGTGTAGAATTCAGCAAGAGAAGTTAACATGAGATTTTCCCATACCAAAAGACAAGAGTATAGATTTAAATACCTCCAGATATCGTGTAGAATACAAATTCAACGTTCAAAAACGAAGCTCGATTTTTTACTCTAGATTTTCAAGTATTTCCGATACTTAATTATTTACTTGTGAAATGTGATGCTCGTGCACTTTTATTTCCTCGAGGCACGTTAACAGCACAAACCGAGATTATTAATTAGTACCGCGGGAAACGCCTGACTTTAAACCAAAATTTAACGACGTCACCAATTGGCGACTTAAGTGGCTTCACTTTTGACACGGCGACCAGGTGTGTACCATCTTTGTATAAGAAATTACGATCGATTAGATGAAGGTATACTACAATTCTATAGCAGCAGCAGTATGAGTAAATATTCTCATTTTAGACAGGCTATTGAACGCAGATAGGTAAATCAATTATCATTAGATGAACTGATTACCATTAGTTTACGGCTAAATGTTTGTTTGGTGATGAGGTACATGTGAGAAGTTGATCTATCACTGACTACGCAATAGATGTAAATCTTTTATGGCCGAATACTGGAATGTCATTCGAATCTCATTCATTTGAAATCATTTGATGGCCACTCAAATTTGAGGAATATCATTTTTTTATACACAAACGCTACTCAAGACAATTGAGTGCATGCTCATCTAATCAGCCATTTACTCTTTAATAAAAAAATGTTGTTGTAAATAGTTTTTTCAAAACAGACTTAAGAGCACTCGCGACTACCCTTAGATTTTTGGGCTACTTAAATCGATTTGACACTTCTTTTGACGGAAAATTGGCGTTGATTGACGACAGTACTACATTTCACTAACTATTGAATTTAAGCAAGAATGTGAAAGTTGATTGAAAATCTAACGTCCGTCTATTATTGTAGCTTTGGAAGTGATTCGTTTAAATTATTTGGCAAGAATACAGATATAAATCTACGTAAGTACCAGAATGGAGACCGGAAACAATGCGCGGTATAGAGAGCCGGGATAAAATAAATACTGACGTTATCTTGCGTCGTGTTTGATAAATATTGTTTGAATATTATATGATTCATATATATATATTAAAATATATCGCACGCCTTCTAAATCCCCCAAGAAAACGTATGAGGGACCTAATTTTAAGTTTATGCACATATTATATATAAAGGTCATATTCACACTGTATATACATACATACATAAAATTCATATTACTGAAAGAACTAACCTTCATTTCTTTTACTTATTTCATTACATACAAACGAAAATACTGGAAGCATTTTTATTGCCCCTGACTCAGAAAGTGGGTCATGTTGTTGGCGGGTATGTATGTATATATGTGTGAATATGACCTTTATATATAATATGTGCATAAACTTAAAATTACCATTCATATGTACATTTTGACCTTCTGTAGCCAGCACAGCTTGAGCGGTTTCGAAAAGTGAGGAGTCATGAGATTCGTATATGATTGATATTAGATTCGGGTTTGACGTCAGTATAAAGCTCATATATGAACTCCATAATCACACTGTCAGACTGGTGTTGTTATTTTAAATTAACTATTACCTACATGTTGCGTTTATTATTTTAAAACAAAAGGGCGATACAATAGATTGGAGAGATTTGTTTTTTGCAGTCGGTCTTATCTCAGGTCTCAGGTCAGATTTATCATTTTCAATAATTTACATCTTGATGTGCATTGTTAGCCGGGGGAATTATTGTACCATTTAAAAAAAAAATGATGTTAGGAATTTGATCACAGTTAACGGCGAGCGCTCCCGCACAACGTAAAACGACTTTTTGTGGCAAATATTGGAAAATTATGACATCGATGTTACCTCAAGTATACAAAGATCTTGCGATTTGACATCAATAGAATTTTTTCTTAGTTTCACCCTTTCTTGGCCTGTATAGACTCGTTTACTGACATCATCATCAGAGGTGGAGCTCGGCGTGAAGATGACAGAGTGGCCCTCCTGCACGGGGAACTGCGTTGTAGGGTATTGCGCGACAGAATCTCCGGCCCGCTGCACGCAGACGGTAACGAACTCGCCCTATCTATAGATATACGTACCTGGCTCTGTATAGACTCGTCGACAACGTCATCGCCGCGACTGGAAGGCGGTGTCATCATGACCGAGCGGAACTCGCCCTCCTGCTGCACAGGGAACTGTGTGTAGGGCGGGACCGGGGTGCTGCGCGGCAGCGACTCCGGACCGCGCCACGCTGACGGCAACGGACTTGGTGTCCTATATCAGTACGTAAGTTGAAAAATGTAACACTAATGAAATTAAATGAAAGATAAATATACGTATTAAATACCAATTTTAAAACTATAGGCAAATAAACGGAACGGCTATACGATAACAGAAAAAAGAGTCATGAGAGCCTTGTAAATTAAGACTATTTTGTAATGTTCGTTTTATAATTAGTTAGAACAGGGATGGCGAACCTATTTGTATCAACGTGCCATTAATTATAAGTAATGTTTAATAAGGCCATAGACGTGCCGTAAAATAATTTTGATTTCGTGATTATTGTGAAAATAATATTATTAAATAAATGCTGCTATCAACGCAAAACTCTTTTTTTACTATAAAAAAAATACATTTTGCAATGTCTGTTATACGCGTTATTTAAATTAAAGTAACATTATTGTGAAGTTCTGTTGTTGCAGATTATATACTAAATAACTTATACTAGGGTTGTAAGAAATGTTACTTTTATGCATGCTTGACTTCAACCAATTAAAAGTTCAGTTTATAAAGTGAAATTACATCAGGGTATAAAAACTTGATGTTTCTGATACAAACTTTTATAATGAAACGTTTCGTAAACAAAAATGTCTTGGTTCAAAAATCCGATTAAATTATTTATTGTAAATTATTTAAATTTTTAGTTCTGAGAAAAATTTATCAATAGAAGTTTTTTTTATTATGAACTCTGTAATATGTCACGAGCCATCAAAGGCACGCATTGGTACGCCATCCCTGTGTTGTGAATACGCCTTACGGGCAGTAAGGCGTTCAGGTTTGTATCGTTAAAGGCTTTTTTTGAAAAGCAGCGATTAAAACTAATAATGGTAAATTTTATTGATATTAAATGAAAAAAATAATAGGCCCATTTGGTCAACTGTCAATGCCAGGAAATTATCACGTGAACTAATTTATATATATTGAAATCTAATTTACAACAAAGCGATTAGGTTTTTGACTTCGTATTAATTTGAATTAGTTATTTTCAAGAAACTAGTTTTATTTTCTTAGGTTATTTTATAATTTAGTTGTCAAAATGGGTCTATTGTATTGAACAGGCATAGAATAGTTATCAATACTTATTAGATAGATAAATAAATAATACCTATACAGTATTACCTGAAGGGAGGTGCAGCGGCGTTGGCAATTGGCGAGCGTGGCGCTAGTGTCGAGTCGCGCGGTCCCTCGCGCTCCACATCCCTACACATGCTGCTAACTCAGTGCACATTCTACATTACGTAACATCCACATACAAACATAAAAGACGTCAGTACTTTCCGCGAAATGAAAAGCACGCAGTTATTTACGGACGACAAAAAGTGTTAACAATAGCAAGGTCTTCCTAAAATTTTCTTTCATCTATTCAATCCTCCTGTAAATGTCCCTTCTAACATATAATAATTGTTGTTGCTATTATAAAAAGGTTTAAGCCTGGATAAGTATAAAAACTGAGTAGTAAAGAATTTTTAGTATTAATGGATTTATTTAGGTTATAAATTTAATAATTAAAATAGGATTAAATAGAATAGGTAATATACTAAACGTCAACCTGGAATGTTTAGTAAGCATCGACCCTAGGACCTATAAAAACAACAGGCACATGTACCGATTGGGCCATGTGTTATACAATCAATCATTACAAAGATTTATCTGCATCCGAGATAACTGACTACTGATGATACATGTATTGATTGATCGATGTAGGAGGCGCTTCTAAAGTATTTGATGTAATACACTTTGATATAGAACTACAGAAACAGGAAATAGTAAATTTAAAAATAAAAATGCTCAGTTTACATCATTTCTTATTTGATGTCATGAATGGTAGTACTTTATCGCCTTACGGCGTCTGATTAAATTCATTAGTACATAACATTTGGCACTTGACTTGGTGTTTCCAGTTTTGGAGGGTGACATTCAATGACAGTTTGAGATGATTTAATGCGAGGGTATACATAGTTATAAATAAATACAGATCCGCTCAGTTACTGTCACATTTTGTTTTGCTAGTATACTATATACTTGGATTATAAGTGATATTCGTACTAATTTGAACGTGTAATAGTTTAGAAAGGAAACTTTACTTTAGATGACTTTTTTGGTATTTTATTTGTAAAAGGCCTTTATAGCGTTTTTTCGTGCTTTTCTTCGTGAAAATACTGGCGTTTAATAACAAAGAACATGGGGCAAGCCTAGATCTTTGTTTTTGGCTTTTTACATAGTAGTGTTTTTTGCCCCGAGATTTCTCATTATTAAATGAACAAATACAGAGCATCGTCTTAACTATAACATGTACGATGAAAAGAGCATGCAATTACACGTTAATTTGTACGTGAAAGAATAGAATTATTGCTATCGGTCGTACGAACACTTCACTGATCATGCATAATATTTAATTCCACAGTATTTCTTCCACAAAATACATACATACATACTTGTTTTTCATTATAATTACTTAAACTATGTGTGTCGTACTACTCCCTACATTGACGTGAGGTATTTATATCATCAACATTTTTTCATAAGTTAAAAACATCTCAAAGGATCCTATATTATATCAAGTTAACATTTATAATGTGTTTAATTCTGTGGATTATAGACAATAACTTATTTTTATTTCTTTTTGTTATAGTCATGCTACTATTTGTCTTGGTGTGGCAAATACTAACACAATTTACAGCTACATTATTTATACTAACCAAAAGGGAAAGATCAGCCAGTTGTCGCAATCCTACCATAATTCTATGAGTTGTATTGAAGTAAATGATTTTTAAACACATATATAATAATGTTTGCTTTCCCCACTTTCCTACAAAAACTTTAGCTGTGTACAAATCCGTACGCCCAATATTCTTAAAAATGTTCTCGAAGTATTTGCTTCACGATCTTATATAGATATAGAGTATCTAGCGTCTTATATATAAACATTACAGTATTACAACATCGATGCAACACGAATGCAACAACATCGATATCTTACTCGAATCGTTCGTAATAGAACGACGGAGTGGGCGAGCGGCCCGCGAAGCCGTAGCGTGTCATTGGACACAGGTGCGTCTGCGGTCTGCCTCTGCGCATACAAACCTTTAGTTCTGTACTCACTTATTGCTCCAGTGTAAATTTAGCTTCATTGATATTCATATATCAAACGTAACCTACATACCCAGCTACATCGCTGTACAGAAGGATAGTGACAGAATCTCTACGTAACGTACGTCCTACAAGAAGCTCGTGACTCAGAGAGCGGGCTATGACTGCATATTTATATGTACTTAGTTTAATTTCATGATCGTACCAGACAAGGTTACAAAGTTTTCGGCGACGGTTTTACTGTATATCGTAGTAAAAAAAACTATAAACTTGTTTATACATGCTTATAATTTTTGTGCCTATGGCATGTCAATACATTGTCCATGTCGATTTTATTAAGTCGCTAATTTCGTCAGCGTTATTTAGTACTGTATTAATCCACTATAGTAAAAGGGGGCAAACGAGCCGCGGGTCGCATAATATTAAGTGCTCACCGACGCCCATGAACACCTGCAATAACAGAGGATCCTAAGTCGTATTGGTTTGGGAATACCACTAGGGACAGATTATTCTACAGCGCGGTTGTGCGAGGAAGGAAATTACGCGAAAACCGCACGGTAGTGGAGTGCCAACCAATAAGATGGTGTGGATAGTCGTCTCTGTCTGTCTGTGTACTCTGTCGAGTTAAGCAATGATGAAACTCAGCGGCAGAAATTGTTTCAAACAGTTATACAGAACACTCCCCATGGTCATGGTATATGTGGTAAAAATGCAAAGAGATGCGACGATTCTTCACAATGGCAGAGGATCAAGCCGATCAGTTAGAGTTCGGTCGTTGAGGATTCGAGTCGCTCTCCGTCGAATGCGGTCAAATAGAAGAAGCTGGTATTAGCGAGCCTCAGCCAGAAATGCGAGAAGTATTCTATGTGAGGCCGAACTTGCGCCTTATACAACTGCAGGCGGTGGTAAACAACTATTTATTACAGTTAATTAATTAATATATTCATGTTGAAAGCGTAAATGAAGAGAGAATAACGAAACAAATTTATGTAGCAAAGGTGAGTGACAGTGTTGGTAGGGGACGCCCTAGGAGAACTTAATTCGATCAGATTAGTGGGTTACTAAAAAAAGGCGATATAAGGAGCACCCATAACCGACGAGCATGTATGACGAGCGTAGATGTATGAATATAGAAGAAGCGAGAGAGGTGTGCCAGGATCGCGCTAAATGGAAATCCATAACCTCTGCGTACCCCTCTGGGTTACGGGTGTTCATACAACTGTGTTCCCCGTAAACTTGTCCCACACTTATATGTTATACAATTCGCCTTAACCTTGACTTAAAAAGTAATTTAACCTAATAAGAGCCTATTGTAATAGAGCGGTTTATACAATTGGCTGCGATATTCAATACTTCACTGCAATGACGTGATGAAGAATTACCTCTGCACAACTAGTTTGATCTGGTTGTTGGCGTTCTTAAAGAGATTCTGCGCATCCTCGTGTCGCAGGTCGCGCGCGTCATAGTCGTCGATTTTTGCGATGATGTCGCCGCGCGTCAACTCCCTGCCGGCCGGCGTGCCCGGTGTCACCTGGAATTTTGGACCAATTTATCAGTACCTTCTTACTTCATGTACCTATTCTTTTGTCAGAATTCAACATGAAAATATGTTCTCATAATTATATTTTGAATTCGCATCCATAGCAAGAATCATTCCCAATAAGTTTGGAACGTCATAAGCTCAGACAAACTTAGAAATCAATAGCAAAGGCAGACTGAAACTACTGGAACGAAAGTTTGGACAGTTTTATTTTGCTTGAATGTAGCATACCAAGATACTGCTTTATACTCTGTGTAAATTCTTTACATCATTTGATGACTGATCTAGATATATCTTGTGTTTGAACGAAGCGTTATGAATCCTCATAGATAAGAACAAATTGTACAATTGTAAGTGGTAATTTACCACGTGCATAGTTACCGAAGAAATAACATGACGAAGCCTGTTTTTAAAAATAATTTTAATGTGCGACAAGGATCTTTTGGCACTTGTACAAAATCAGAACAAATACTGAAATCTTGTAAAGTGTAATTTTTGACAGTTTGCGCGGTTCTTATATTGCCGTTGTACTTTGTAAGTCATGAAAAGAAAAATAAACCCAAAATAAACAGAAGTACATAATGTACAAGCAGGGTTAAGAGTTGAGTATTTTTTACAAATGAGCGAGGGGTTTAATAAATAATAATAATAATAAATTGCCTGCTGACCCTGATTCTACTATTATAAAGAGAAAAGATTTATTGTTTATTTGTTCCGGATAAACTCAAAAAGAACCGAACCAATTTTTCAAATGATTTCATAAATAAGAAACTCTTCTAACGAAGAGGAATGCAGCGAGTAAAGAGAGACCCGAGTGAAGTTTAGGTGGGTTACTAGTCGTACAAGGAACGTATTAGGTTCACGGCGGATTAAAGCACAATGAGATATAAAGTCTAAAAAGTCCGCATAGCAACAAATTCTTTCGTCTTCCTTTTAGAAAGTATATTTGTAGTCAACAGTGGAATAAAGGTACGTCAATATATTACTTTTATACTAAATTATAATTCTATCAATGTAATATTGTACAAAATACCAGTGGTCCAGGTGTAAGATGCCAGTTAAAGATTATTTCTTCTAATACATATTTAGCTTTAGATAAATATGACTTTGAGTAGTAATATATTAGTGAAATACCAGATGCACGAACATCAAAGACAAAACTTGGTTTGAGCCGACAAAGCGAAGAACACCGGATTTAGATTATGCGTTAATGTTTGCTTGTATTGCTAGGAATACTTTTGCTATATCTACTATGTCTAGTAATACTGGAATTTATATAATTGAGGATAAATAATCAAAAGTGCCAAGATAGATACTATTTAACTTTGTTTTGTTTGGATGGGTTTGAATTATTATTTTAATTTACTACTTAACTCCACCAAACTTGCAAATTTCCAGTTTTATACAATTTTTGTTTTCCAATAATATTATGTTGTAGTATAAAGATTTATGTGTGTGCGTTCCCAACTTATATAACATTATGTTCATTTCTTTAGGAATAATATACTAAGTACATAGAATCTCTATAATATATTTTAGGCTTTTGAATTTTAGCACCATGTAATACTTAATTTGGAAGTTGGCCACTTTATAACCTATCTGACCTGATTTATAACCTAATGACAACTACATTTTAGTAATTTATGTTTTTTAAATAGCCTGTGTTCATTATCACCATTGATCATCTAAATCTATATCTGAATTAGTAACAAAAATAAAATCTTCACATCGTAACACTGAACTTCTAACACAGAATTACAAAACATATATTACCTACGGTCCGTGTCATTGTCACCTGACTCACCTTCGCATCGGGACTCGACCATGACATACGAAGAATTCAAGCCAGGTTAAAGCCATGAAACGAAATGAGGTAATATCTGCGTTTCTGAAGATTTGTACATTAGTTACACATGTAACATGAGGGTTACCGAGTCGGCAAGTATGGCGACGCGGTCACGAAATACTACAGAGGGTAGATAGCAGACATGTAATTAGCTAGGACGACCTTGCGTATTCGCAAGGGGGAGGTTGGGACGTGTGCTATGCACCGAGTTTGGCTCAGGGCCAGTCTAAATGCGGCCACCGGCTCTCCGTGCCAACCGCCGCTGACATTTTTATTGAAAACAACCGGCCGGCCGGACACGGCCCATCGAATCCACGCATCGATACCCGCAAATCCATCACGCCACCGACTCAATGGCGAGGACGAGAGCCTATATTTACACATGTCCGACGTCTAGGTTTTAGCGGGCCAGCATTTTTTTCAGTATCATTTGGACACCCCTGGATTTCACATGGGGTCGATGATGAGTGCCGCCTGTGTCACCGCTCACAGCTGGCACACTTCCACGCTTATCTAACACTTACGCATAGCGGTAATGTAATGTAACGATAATTTTGTGATAATTTTAACTTTTTCCTAGTTTTAAGCGAAACTTGTTTAATGAAGCTACGAGAGTAGTTTAACGAAAATCAAAACTTTTTTAAGAATACGAGATGCGTTCGGGGCGGCGAACATTATTTGACTATAATTTTATTCTTACTTTGCTATATAAACGGAAGTACTACCGCTGGGCTACTGGGCAGCGTGAACACTACATATTAAAAAGTAGAAATATCAATTTATTACTTTATTTATGTACATAAGTCCTTAGTCTAAATAAGCGGGTTCCGGAAACTAGGCGATTGGCCGAAAAATAATAATTGAAAATAAGAAGGTACATCGCTAGCAGCTTTGGCGTCGGGACGTCACCTGTGTCCCCCGTTACCATGAGTGCTGTAAAGTACTCGAAGCGTCGGGAACACAAACATTAAACAAAAGCGATAAAATCCGTAAAATTAAAGTCCTCCCTCTTATTTCAATAGCTTATAAAATTTTACGAGACTGTCACCAAGATGTAAATTACAAAAGCTTTTAAAACGATTTTAACTGGTTCGCAGAAAAACATTATAAGATATTTCGGTTTTTCATTCTACACGATGCCTTCTGCACGGAAAAACATTTAATAACCCTTTAAGATAATCCTTAAAAGTAAATAATTCTAACCTAACATGCCTATAAAAGTTTTCAATAAAATAATGAATGAAACTATCAAGACTGTAATAACTTAATGGTTATGTAAGCTGATTTATTGATCGATAGTTCCAAGCCGAGATAAATATTTGTTCCTAATTGTTTTCATCGGGCCTTTCAACATTCCGAGTATTTGGCACTGTATCCCGCCCGTTTTGTTTCGAAAGACTGTTTGGCTTTTCCAATGTGGAAATATTAACAACAATGTGCTATATATCTACTCATTTTGTTTCTTTGCATTGATTGTTTTAAGTGGGTCGTGGTTATTTTGAGTTTCAAAATCTTTCTCTTAAAGTAATAGAGCAATTTAAAATTTGAAAAAAAAAATCAAATCGCTTTAACATTTAGACTATCATCCGTTGGCCTAACGCTTTATTCAATGTATTCACGACGAATCTTTTTTACACCACCTACTTTATGTTTTTCTCTGTTATGTAACGAAACATAACTAAACGTAACGAGACTTTCAAATTACACTTTCGATTGTCTTCCATGTATCAAACTGCCGTCAAAGAATTTATACTTTTATATATATGCTTAAAGTTTCTTCAATCATTAAAAAGAAACACCTAAAAAGCAACGATAATATTCGCTTGAAAAACTAAAAACAATAATAGTGATAATCAACCAATACGATCGTTCATCGTGATCCTGTTAATTATTCGGTAGCAAAGATTGTAATCTAGTTTTCGATTTGTTTGTTTTTACGAAGCGCGAATCGTAATTGTTAGTCGAGTATAAAAACAAACTTCCTCACATCGATTGAGTCATCGATACAGTCTACCGAAGAGTTTTATGGTAAAAGCAAAAACGGGCTCAAGGCTACAGTCTTCGATCGTCAGATTTATTACTACTGAGGTCAGTGTGGAGTGCATTGAAAAAATAGATATATCCCAGATGGCAGGCGTATGTTGGGTACTCCTACGCATCGCATGAAGCTTTCGCTTATGACGCGTATGAAATTAATATATGAAGTAAATCAAAATTAAATATGCGCTCACGTCCGTAACCCAGAGAATAGGCAGAGATCATGGATTTCAATTTGGTGCGATCGTGGCACACCTCTTTCGCTTCTTCTACCTTTATACATCTACGCATACATGCTCGTCGGTTATGGGTGCTCCTTATATCGCCCTTTTTTAGTAAGCCACTAATCTGATCGATATAAGTTTTCCTAGGGCGTCCCCTACCAACACTGCCACTCACTTTTGCTACATAAATTTGTTTCGTTGTTCTCTTTTCATTCATCCTTTCAACATGCCCGAACCACCGAAGCATACCTTTTTCAATTCTAGTTACAACAATTATATGAAGTAGATAAGAGATATACTTGGGCGCATATTTAGTTGATAATTCACGTAATGTCTATTTAACACCACGTTTTGATACAGCTTCTGTATATGAACCAGAGAGCTTAAATGGTTCGGATACATTTTACTCGTGGATATAAATTGTGGATCTTATTTAAATAGGAACAAGTACCTACGCGCGTTTTATAGATTTGATAGAGAATTACGCAAAAAAAAGGTTGTAAACCTTAAATTTCATATTATGTAAATGTTTTTGCAGTGCTACAGTAATTATGAACTTCGTTTTTTAAAATATCTTCCAGGCGTTCTTTACGTTGATGTGGTATAAAGCTGCTAAAAGAAAAGATCGTACTGACTCATCAGTTATTGTGTCAAAAGAAGTTTACAAAGAATTAATTCAATTGTTGTGTTAAGTTATAATGAGACAAAAGGTGGACCTTATTGCCTTATTAATGACCCACGTTTCGATAAAATATAACATTATTTGTAGTTATTATCTAGATAGGATTGAAATAACAAATGATATATATTTTTTTTTATTAAGTACCCCGCCAAAGCTGTAATACTGATATTCAAGTTTATAAATATCTAGCTCCAAGAAGTATCAGCAGTAATAAAACAACACTTCCTATTGTTTTGATACGTGACCTAGCAGCGACGTGACAGCGAGCCTAGAAGCGGCTTTCGTTATAAATAAACCCAAATTAACAACGCCCGCGCCACACTGGGCCGCGTCACTTCTAGCTGACTCACTGGATCTTCTACATATCTTTGTGTATGTATACTATCAATTACATTCGCGACAATTTTTCTTTGACAATTAGCTGTAAAAAAAGAAACTTCCGGATACACGAATTCTCTGAATGTTCCTTCTAGAAAATTATAGAAAATATTATGTAAAACAGATCATTGTTTATATGTACTAGTAATTTGGCTAAGTATATCAACGAAATTAACTTGTTGAATGTTATTATATTTGGCGAAAAGAGACAAAGGTAAGATAATCAAGCAGACATAGACTCAGACTTTATCTCTATTTTATTTAAAATATTTCAATTTATATAATTCATTGGTTGTAAAACTTAAATAGGATGGAAAGGACATTGCTTATATCTTAGAAAGAAAGTAAAGAAAAAAATATTTGAATCTTGCTAAATTGATCAATACAAAATTTTACAGAATCAACAAACTACATATCCCTGCAACTTGTACGAATAAAAATGTGACTTGATAGATATGTTACCTATGATATGTTTCTAATCCGGTATCTTGGTCTTTACAAGTAAAATAAATAAATATACGCTCAGGCCCGTAACTCAGAGGGGTAGGCAGAGATTATGGATTTCCATTTGGCGCGATCTTGGCACACCTCTCTCGCTTCTTCTACATCCATACA
>JWHW01030073.1:43692-59049 GCA_000931545.1 Papilio glaucus | reverse complement strand
TTTTGCAACATAAATTTGTTTCGTTACTCTCTCTTCATTCATCCTTTCAACATGCTCGAACCACCGAAGCATACCTTTCTCAATTCTAGTCACAACATCCTCTTTTAAGCAACACTTGTCCCTTATAAGTCTATTTTTAATCCTATTATTATTCAACGTCCTTCTAACGCTATTATTATTCAACGTCACGCCTAACATACTTCTTAAGGATCGCATCTCAACGGCATTCTTCACAATTAAAAAGAAAATAACATTTTTAGAGCATCACTACGACTAATATACTTTCTTTGATCAAATTGCAAGTAAAATTAAGAGCAGTTAAAATAAAATAGGCCGTTGTGAGATTTTGTCGCCAGCTGTCGAACGACGGTGACAAATTCTTGTCCCAGAATATATTTTAGTAACATATTATGAGTTCTTTGAGCGATTTATCGCAATTTAACTCATTATTATAAGACACAAACTTTAAGTAAGTTCTACGAACACATAAAAAATCTGTGAAAACAAATAAAATGTGCAATCGATCTCTGATGTTATACAGTAAAAGAAACATTCCTCAACTCAAACAAGAGGACGAGACATTGGAATAAAAGTTCATTGAAAGAGAAATTGTCCATCCCTGCCTTCACATGGCCGAACGTCCAATTGCATTTTGCGGCAGTCCACGTCCTGTCTTCTCGGTAGATCAAGGTAGGATAGGATTAACAACCTGCATAGGGCAATTATCAACCTGTGACCCCATTGGTTGCCCAAATGCATTGGGATGTTCTATCCATGAGATGGTTAGCATTATCGCTCTGCGTATTTATAAGCGGCGATATTAATAAGCCACTGAAGATGCGGAAAATCTAGTCTATGTTACTTTTGGATAACGTGGCTTGGTGGCTCCAATGGTTAAGCCATTATTAAAATCGGTTCAGTAGTTTAAGATATTCATTCAAACCAACAAACCATTTCTCTCTATAATGTTAGCATAGAAACGGTCACTGTTTGCGTGTTACT
This sequence comes from Papilio glaucus, assembly GCA_000931545.1. Classification (NCBI taxonomy): domain Eukaryota; kingdom Metazoa; phylum Arthropoda; class Insecta; order Lepidoptera; family Papilionidae; genus Papilio; species Papilio glaucus. The sequence goes on along the minus strand of JWHW01030073.1, from coordinate 58,047 downwards.
CGGCGATATTGGTTACTGTCGTTAAATTTGAAGAACTCGACCAGAACCTAAAGATGGAGGTGAGTGAACTTAAAGACTTGTCTGAGGCTGTCGAGCAATATGGACTCGACTTCTAAAGACCAATGGGACGGAGATATTAGTCCGTTGGATGTGTAGCGAAAACTTGTGTATGTTTTTTCTCCTAAATGTTAAGTTGATTGTTTACGGTGTCGGTTATGTCGACGCATCACAATGCAAAGGGCGTACCCTGGTGACGATGAGCGGGGTGGCGAGGTCCGCGCCGCCCACCAGCCGCAGGCCCCAGTTGATGTCGCGGTACTCCCGCCTCAGGGTCACCACGAACGTGTGCAATTTGCCCATTTCGTACGCGAGCGTTGCACTGCGCGACACGCGCGCCCTATGCGCGGACGATACGACCACTACGACGAGACGCGACGTTATGCGCGCAAAATTAGCCTCACCCGAAATCCCAACATACTCCCCCTTCCCCCGACCTAGCCTCGTAACCCTGCCTTCCTTCGCAATCGACCCAATTCGTACCACGGAAACAGCACGCCGATTAACATCCGAATTTTCCAGCAGTATCCTGCCGTGCGCGCGCGCGATATTTGTAAACGATCGAAATATAATGTATGTAACGCTCTATAGTCTTGTTGATGGCAAGAGAGCATATATGGGATATATAATATAATAGTATTATTGTAACATCAAATGATCTTTGCGTAAGATCGTGCATTAACAGTAGACCTATTGTGCATTAATGATACAGAAATAGAACATTAATAATTAAATGTAAGGGTAAAGTGAAGTATTAGCCATTTGGCAGGCCGTGAAATGCGCGGGCGGGGCGGATGATATGTAGCGTTGTGTATGCATTTGTTAAAGACGATTAGAAGGCGACCATACATTACTGAAGATTAGTGCTAAAATTAGAATATAAATACTTTCAGTTTCTTCGATGATGCTGCTGACAGATTTATTGAGGTCTCATTTCAAGCCGGGTAACGACTCTTGCGGCGTATGACATTTTGTGGTGATAAAATAATAATAATAAAAACTTACTCGTCGTCGTCCGAAACTTCTTTGTTCATCCTCGGGGTCCGGCCTTTGGTGCGGAACTCTCCAGAACGCTGGCCTCTGGTACATAGGCATCTTCGGGTAGTTTTATTGTGTACTGCTGCGTAAAAGGATTAAATTAAAACATTTTTTTTTAAATCTTTACATGTATAAACAAATTACTATTAAATCAGTTAAATTTCAGAAACCTGCTTTTTAATTTTCTTAATTAAAACGAACAATAACGACAATAAATATTATTAGTTTTGGCAAACAATGCGAAGTTATGAATCGTGGAGCAAAATTAATAAAATAAATAAATCTTTATTGTACACTTTCCACATAGCTGGTTCATTGTGGCCTTGGCTCCTTTACTAGGTTTATCTGTATTAAAGAAGCCAATGACTCTCCTTACAATTTTACAAATTCTATGTGAAACATACATACAAATTAACTATTCTACGAAATTACGGAAAAAAATGTTCTTTAATCTTACATTTAAGTACTTACTTACATAATTTTATGAGAAACATACAAAATTAAACAATTCTAACTACTATACTATTATTCAAAATTAATCTATTCTACGTAATTACAGAAAAAATCTTAATATTATTATTTTCATTTAATTTAATGGATTTTAGTGTGGTCATGTATAAGAATGCATGACATAAAATCATGTTTATTGCACTCAATAACTGTGGAATCATAAACATTTTCGGTTGTAGGTGGTTGGCGGAGATGTTCATGTAATAAATTATCACTTACGATGGATGGTATAAAACAAAAGTGACATAGTAAAATTGACAAAATGGGAAGTGTTTGAAACTCACCAGAGGGCGTGCGTTGTGTCGCCGTCGACGTTGCCACTGGTATTATCTCTCGGGAATAAATCCCGGCGAATATCGGGAGTAAGTCTATTTTTCGCGTCGGAGGCTGCGAGCGAGACGTCGCTTCGACAGCGCTGACTTTCGTGATTTACACGCGCGCGTTTACACACGCTCTGTTTCTGGGCCGAACCGAAATTCGCAATAATTCCTCCTCTACGGTCCATCAGAGCCAAAGCGGTTCATTGCTCCCGATATTTTGTTTGTCGAGCGCTCTCTTTTGATATTCACGACGACTTACATCGTCATTATTTACGGTCCTTTATAATTAATTTAAACGGGCGACGGTTTTATTCCAAAGAGATTATTGCTCTTTTAAAAGACGAGCGGAATTTGCGAGTCTATAAAAGAGTATATATAAGTATATACTTATTCGGGTCATAAGTAGTAGTAGTAATTCTGATGAGGTTTCGCAGACATTATCCTCAAATGTTGCCATATCTTGTAGTCCAGTGGATTTAAATCTGGACTGGAAGAGGGTCAGTCTTAAAAAAAATCCGAAAGCAAAATTTCGCGGTATTTTTTTTCCCGTGTAACGCATTAACAAAGCGCGGGATCTTTCCAGCCTATTTTTTTTAAAGCACTCGTTCAAAAATGTCTGATCTTTTTACGATAGGCTCGTAGTCCCAGGTCTTCATTTGGCAATCTTTTACCGTGGTTCTGCTTATCCCCATAGCTCTTTATTTTTAAAATTTTTAAATTAGTCGAAGAATATTTGGCCCGTATTCGCCAATTAAAAAAAAAGGTTTGGAAAGAACTTCTGACCCATACACTGCTACTAAATAGCCTGAAACTATGTCTCGTCGCAACGTGTGAGAGAAACATAAATCACCAACACGCATGTTTCATATTTACATTAATATGTTAAATAAAACATACAGACGAATTGAGAACCTCCCTTTTGAACTCAGTTAAAAATATCGGTTGACATTAATAAAACTTAAAATATAAATATAAAATATATATTTATATTGTAAGTTTCATTAATGTCTATAAAATTAAAAAGTAAGCTGTTGTAAAATGTGAAGAGAAAGGAAGGTTTTGCAACATTTGTTTCCAAGACGCCTTACAAGTAAAACATTTTAACGCTAACATGCTGACAGTTAAATGCTTCAAAAATATTAAATGTTAATTAACCTAAAAACAGTAAAAAATCTATAGTACTTGTTAAAAAAAAACAATAATCGATTTATGATCGTATTTTAATAATAAATTTGTCGTTGTAAATAATAATGACGAGAAGGTAATTACAATTAAATAATGATACATTACAATTAAACAACAAGTACATTTGTAAGATTAAAACAAAGCAGATCATTGACTACTAAATACAGTTATAACAACTGAAAAACACTCAGAAACATATATAGTTTTATTTAAAAAACTGTGTTATTTTATTCCATTTCAATATGATACCCATATACCCACGACCGCCACGACGAAATATTCAGAGGCGGAGGATTAGACCGGCCGTCACGCCGCGCACCAGTTTACCTTGTAGCCTAGGACTCCTATATAATATATAAAATAAATATACGCTCACGCCCGTAAAGCAGAGGGGTAGGCAGAGATTATGGATTTCCATTTGGCGCGATTCATATATATGAACCTCCTTTTAAAAGATGTTTTCTATTAATAGGAGAATTACCAAGCACTAAATGAGTACTAATTTTTCATTACATCATTTTGGTTGGTGGTACATAGTTTATATTGAGCTCACCTATTTGTAATTGTGTAATAGTTATAAGAAATTAATTAAATATTTAATTATTGAATTACAACTCTGATATAGTTATTATTAGGCATAATTTAACTTATGCCTCATTAATGTACAAAAAATTAAATACCTGTATTTTTTTTCTCCCTACCACTTTCCCACTTATGTGGGGTCGGCACAGTACGACCGTTGTGTTAACACCTACCTTCCTTGGGTATATATATGAAAAAATAGTAGATTATCGAAATAATTCACTAATACTTATTTCGACAGTTCCAACTAAGCTTCAACTTGTGCTAAGACATGGTTCACGTTCGGACTCGAAACCACGACCATGTTGTATCTGTTTCGCAGTCCGTCCCTTCACCTTTAGGCTATTGGCGTTATGAAATACAAATGTATGCCATCGATAAAATATTAAACAGTGCTGTTTATCATAAATAAAGATTTATAGCCTTGCATATAAATGTATTACTCAAAAATGTAAGCCTCGCACGTCTTTTCACATTAAAAAAAATCAGAAACTACACATAGTTATAAAGTTATAACACCAAAAGCAAGTTCATATTATATAGAATAAAACTAACAATATTTAGTTTAATAAGTATTGATTATTATTGTGACTTGGTGTAAATGTTCTAACGACTGTTTGAAACACAGACGAAGAGAACATGTTTATATTCACATCAAGGAATTAGCTAATAGCCTCTTAACATCATAACTGTGGTAAAATAGTTACATATTGTAATTAATTAAAACTATAATAGTTTGTCAATTATCCTAACAATTTTTTTTCTATAATACTCCTTAACGTTTAGAAAATTAAGCTTAAAATGTAATGACCAGTTGAATGAATAAATTCGAAATTCCTTAATAAAAATTGTTTAAAAATCGAGCAGAGCAGGTTTCGTATCTCGCGCGCATTTGATGAGCGAGTACATGAGCTTTACGAAACCCGTATCTTTCGGTTTCTCTAACCCTCGCAGGAGTCTGTTCTTCATGACGGCCACAAATTCGCGGTTACTGAGCTGTCCGTCCACTGTAAATGTAGAAATTATATTAAATAAAGTCCAGCAACTTCTTCTGCATTTCCACTGGTATTGTCAATGTTCATGATAACCTAACATGAGGCTCGTATGTTCTATAAAAATAAGAAGTTATAGTAGGATCGACTCGGCTAGATTGCGCGTCACATTTTGGACCGGGTATGTCCTGCAACTGCGGCCAAAAGAGTGAGAAGAAGCAGTGATTGCGTGAATGTCTAGCTCGACTGGCAAATGCAATGCTTATAGCATTACTCATGATTCTCGACAGTGAGATGCCTTAAGCCCCACGCCTTCTTCTCATCGTCTTATATCTCACCTTGATCTTATTCACTCTCTTCGCTTTGCTTCAACTGTACTGTACTGTACAAATGTTTAGCTCGTTGGTCTCATGATCGTAATGTGTAGATAATAGCATTATTTGTTTGATTGTATTAGAGCAGTATACTCACTGTTCTCATCAAATATAGTGAAGACCACATTAATAACATGGGGGTCGAGGTCGACGTGCGCCACCGTGCGTGCCACGTGACGCAGCGTCGGTTGGTCGATGGACGCGCCCGCGATGTGGTAGAACGTTAACGCGGTGTCCACGTCATTGATGTTGTTCAGCAGGTGAAAGAACTTTAAGTAGTCGTCCTTAGTTATACCCACGCCGTGGTCTCGGAACCTGTCGCAAAAACATGGAATTTATTTAATGCAGAATTATTGCAACTTACAAAAGATAACAAACACTGAAACTGATACTGTTGAGTATGCCTATACTTCTAACTATACATATATGGGTACATACCTTATAATGCAATAAAAATACACACAAGATTTACTAAAGCTATGTAAACAAATATTACACGTGTATTGTTTGCACCTCTACTTGTGACTACGGCATAGTTGAATGCGATTAAAATGTAATCGAATGAAGAAATATGGGGAAGAAGGTACACATACAATTGTGAACACACGCAAGCGTGCACGCACGTACGTACCCGCGCATGCGCCATGCATTGGCATGAATAACTTAGGCAGTGACATTAAAATACGCATATGTGAGTACGAGTCCACTGCACAATTATACACACTCTAACATACTAATTGTTATTATATTGATGCGGAAAAATTGTTACATTATTACAATTTAAATGACTTACATTTTTTTTACACGTTTAAGCATCCTTGCCTTCTTTTTGGCGGGGTAGCCCGCGTATGCCAGCAGCAGCTCTGCAAAGTCAGCCTCAGTGATACGGCCATTTTCGTCTGGAATTTGGAAAAAAGATATCAATAGAATAATGAATTTATTTGATATTGCGTAACATAATTTGGTCCATATTAGAATAGTTGTTTTATATTCCCACGATAGTCAATTTATAATAGCAGAATTATTAAAACATAATTAAAGCTATAATAATGTCTATTATACTGTTTTTGCAACAAAAGTTTTCTATCTTTACATGAGCTTCTTTAACGTTAGAATCAATTTCGGATCATTCCGGTTAAACCAACTCCCTTCCTTAGATGGATAAGGGAAAAATTTATTAACAAAACTACAGACGTTTTTATTTATTTCTCGAAAAAAATATATAGCAAGCCGACATTTCGTAAAAAGAAAACAATCAACCAAAAAACTTCATAAACGCTTCTATTTTTAAACGCTAGTACGTGGAGAGTTAAGTAGTCCGAGAATCTTTTATTATTTTAACACTTCAATTATAATACAGTTTAATACCAGGTTGTTTCCTCTGAAATTCGAGAGACAAAATTTCTTTCTGCAATTGCTGTTGGAAGTCCAAGAACTTTTCTATTGTCAGCTTTTCGTTTAGTTTCGGACCGAAGAAGTATGTGGTCAGTGCGGAGTTGATGCCCTAGAAATAGAAATAAACAGATATGATATAGCCCTACTAGATCACGTTAGTAGTTAACGTGGTCTAGATCCACCGCCTTAGAAACACAAGATTGCAAACGTGTTGCCTGCACATATCCCATCGAGAGACAAAGTAATCATAATACATAATCGAGACAAGTAAATCATAAGACTTAATCCATGTCGGATTCGAAAAGATGTACCAGAATACGCACTCTTCTTCACATTACAAGTGGCAAATTCTACAGGACCAAGGTTTTCAGGTGACGTGGCCTGCGCGTCTACGCTTTGGATTAAGTTGATGATGGATGTTGTAATAACTTGTAACCTTGAATGTGTTGCCGGTGTTGGCGTGGTCACGATGTCGCGAGCCGATGCTGCTCTGCTGGCGGATGAGCGCGGCCACCTTCTCGAACTCCTCGCAGTCCACGTCGCCGTCGCCGTTCAGGTCGAACATGCGGAACGCGATCTCAAAGTGGCGACGCGATGCTAGAATGATGTGCATGCACATTTATAAATTGTTCACGTCTGTTACACACATTTAGATAAAGATTTAACAGTGGTATATCACTGGTCGAGCCGGCTAATTCGGCTCATTGTTGCGGGCTCTATCACTGTTAAATTTATTACTTATATATTATATTTAATTAATTTATAACGACACGGCCTTTTGCCCGTATGTGCAATTGAAGGGTATGTACGGACTGCGTAACATGAGATCGTGGGTTTAAAACCGCCATTTGACTATTGTCGTGGCCTTTTTTATAGCAGAAATTAAGTAACCGCTACCCATAGGCATCTGCAACAAGTTAACGAGTTGCAGAGGCGTTGCCTACCTTTAATGGACAGATGAGGGATATTACTTTACAAACAAACAAGGATATTACTTTTTTCTATCAATCCCCTCCCCCGTCCAATACGCATCCCCTTACCATCCTCTCCATATTATCGATTACTGATATAGAAAGGATAGGAAAGGGAAAAAACTAGTATTAGGCCTTCGGCACCTTACTCATTAGGCGAATCGCAGAATTTACGCCTGTCCTCTGTGAGGTCGTGGTATTTCACCGGTCGAGTCGGCCCATTATGAGTCCCCGAGACGATCAAGTGCACTAGTCAAGTCTACGTTGAAGCGAATATTGATCGTTTACCGCGTACAGATGTTACCGGCTCAATCATTTTTATAAATTATATATGTCCTGGCACAAGCTTAACCTTATTTGAAATAGTTAAAAGAAATGTTAGTAAATTGTTTCCATTATCTATTAATGTGTATAAAAATGTTGCAAATTTTCATTGTACCTAATTGGATATTTTAAAGTCGGTAAAAATTTCGTCGAAAGATTCCGTTAGTTTAATAAACACTTACACGCAGGTCAAGTCAACAAAAGCGTGCGTTCGATTTTCAGCTAAAATGTGCGTAAATATTTTTATTTGATATATTATCACAAAAAAGACAAAAGTCTGTTATAATTTGCCTGACCTATGTTTAAATTATAGTCCGAATAAATCCCTTTGCAAATTTATTATAGTACTAGCTGTGCCCCGCGGTTTCACCCGCCCTGCAAGTTTACTTAAACGAAATGATATTACTTACTTAACAGTAGTAATCTGTATAGTACATTTTTATCGAACAAATGTTTGACACGATTTTTTAAGTTGATATAACTTCTTTATTTATAAACCGATTGAGATAAAAGAAACATTAAATGTTAAGTGAAGCTTAACACGATACATTCGTGAAAATCGCACTCAAATCGGTTAAGCCATTTCTGAGATTAGAGGTAACAAACGCACAGACAAAATTTCTAATAATGATTGTTTGAGGTTTTATTGCGTTTATGAAGGCCCCCAATAATAGTTTTTCTCATATATCTTCCATGTACAGAAAGCGATCAGTTACATTTTTATTATATGTAGATTCTCTCATACTCAATGTTGCTTCAAAATAATTATGTTATATACTATAAATTGTAACAATTATTATCTTAGCCCTTATAGATAAAATATCTGTCTGTTTGGAGTTGTTACTTAGACGATTAAGTATTCACGTGTCTGCCTTAAAGTCTAGAACATGCGTTGCGAGATCAAAAAATCATTAACTTCGCTCATGCTCAGTACGTACGATCTCAGAGATGCTGCGTGAAAACGGTCCTGCCAAAACAATACCCTATACACCATCCCTTGCTTATAATCGCCTAAATGCGTTTACAAACGTATATTTTTACAGTGTTACATATATATATTTTTGTGTCTCCCTTCATCCCACATATTGCTTCAAAATTTAGTTTTACGTTGCCAGCCCATATTTGTAAATAATCGATTACGCGATTTTTAACAAATATTTTAAATATCGATTATTCGATTTTAAAAGGTAACGACTAGAATCAGCACGTTATTATCTTTAACTTTTAGTAAGAAAAATTGCACTATTGTTTACAAGGCAAATGTTTGAAATAATTTTTTTTTTTCTGTAAAATGGATAAGAAGCGGGAGTTTTGGTGTTGATAATAATGTAAACAAGGTCATTTTCTATCATTGTAAAAATTATAGTGAAAGTGCACGTAATGTCTCGGTCATAGAAATTTGCCGTTTATAATGTTATTCTCCGTGAAACGTTGTCGAACGAAAGTGAAGACGAAAGCTTTTTATTGCTTGAGATGCGGCGCGAAAACAGCTGCTTTCTTATTCTGGGCGACTCTCTACATGATTGTGATGAGGCTGACCGTGTTCAAGAGTGGAGGAACCAAACCAGTGAAGGACTGGTCTATTATACCTGACAATTACACTAAATGGCTGGTAATTCTTCTTTTAAGAAATGTGTATTTATTGTTTCCATTGTAAGCAGTGATTGTTTCATAACTTTGCGTTTGAATTATGAATAGAAAGTGGAAGGTTTGAGTATTTTACTCACGATCAAGTCGTGAGTTTACAAGGAATAATATAACATTTAGTTTATAATCTATATATGTCTTATAATGAATATTATTATCCTTTTCTCTTTCTTAATTTCTATATTTCATATTTAAATAGACGAAAACATGGGGCGTAAAATGAAAATTTTAATCTTTATTAGGGATAGGCGGCGAGTTTAAAAATGAATTAGTTTTAATTACTTCGTAGTCATGGTTCAAAAATTAAGTTTTTCCTACAGATGCAAGGCCCAGTTTTAGGCGACGATTCCGAGGAAGTACCAAACAACATTTTATCTGAACCTGACAACGTGACGTTATCTGTATTAGAGAAGCGAGCCGCCGACGTCCAGGAGGTGTGCCGGCTCCGATCTCTAAGCTCACAGAAGATCAACAGCAAAGAGTTCTTCGTAGACCACGCGCACAACCTCGTGTGGTGTAATATCTTCAAAGCAGCGAGCTCTTCGTGGTTATACAATTTCAATGTTTTAGGTAATTTGAGGAGGAGGAGAGCCTCCTATATGCTAATTTTCTAATGTTGGGTCTTTTCCATTCTCTTTCTCATTCAAAAGGCCAGTAATGTACCAGCGAATTCTCTAACATTGAATTACACATTATTTTAGGAAGATTTTTTTAGAAACTTGCTTTTGATATTGTTTATGTTAATGATATTCTATTATTATTTTTAGGTGGTTACGATAAGAAATTTCTGGCGCGAACCCGACACACACCTTTGACGTTAGCACGGAGAAAATTTCCTAGGCCCAGTGAAGAGGAACTGAGAGATGCGATCATCACGCCCGGAGTTATATCTCTTTTGGTCGTACGAGAGCCATTTGTTAGACTACTATCAGCGTACCGGGACAAACTGGAAAATATATCGCCGCCTTTTTATAGAAAGCTTGCTAAATCAATCGTAGCAGAACACAGGGAGGAAGCAATCAAAGTCTTAGGACAGATCAAGAGTCACGGGCCGACGTTTTACGAGTTCGTAGCTTACTTGATAGCAAAATATAAGGCCCAAGGTCCCAATATGATCTATGACGAACATTGGGCGCCATATTACCAATTCTGCTCGCCCTGTGCTGTCAATTTTACCGTAATAGCTAAAGTGGAGACTCTGTCTAGAGATTCAGCGTATGTTATTGGGCAACTTGGGCTAGGTCAGGTGTTGCAAAGGAGAGTGAGAGATCGCAGAACGAGACTTCGTACGGTGATGAATAGATCCCGGGACGGTAAGAACACTTCGACCCTGCTCAGACATTACTTTGGCCAACTTGACGAGTGTATGCTAAATGACTTGTTACGTATTTACGGCATAGATTTCGAAATGTTTGGATATGAAACAAAGCTTTATAAACGTTATGTAAAAAATCAAAAAACTTTAAATTAACTTCGTATAGTGTCTGAGTTAACAGTTTTAGAATAGCACATTTCCCTTTTTTCCTGAGAAAAGATGTCAAAACGGGATGTATGGGTAGAAAAGACAGTTATATCGATGTCCACCAGTAGACTAAACTTTCCTGGATAAATCGATAGTCAGTTTTTTTTAATTTTACGTCACTGATCTTTATTCTACTATATAAAATTTCTAAAATAATAAATATGTGCTCACGCCCTTAACCCAGAGGGGTAGACAGAGATCATGAATTCCCATTTGGCGCAATTCTGGCACACCTCTCTCGCTTCTTTTATATCCATACATCTACGCATACATGGCTAAGCTTAAAATTTATAGTCAATAAAATGAAAAGCACTTACTTGATAAAACAGTGAGCAGGAAGATGTAATCACTGAAAGTGATCAGACCCGAGGAGCCGAGCTTGTAGAAAATCGAATCTTCGTCAAGATCTAGGTTAAGGCGTTGAGCGATACTCTTAAAAATAAAAACAATTTCAATAATTAATATTGTATGATTATATAAATTTTAAAGCATATTACTATATTTATTCTATTCACCCACTCGTTATTTCAAAATTCTATTCTTTAATAAATAGCTACGAAATATTTTATATCAAATATACTGTAATACTATTTATTATTCCTAAATTTGTTGTGATGTCTTGATTTTCTATTTTGTTTAAGACTACATGTGCTCATTCTGTAGTTTTTTTAAAGTAAATCAAATAAAAAACACAACAGCTACGAAATAAATGTGAAATGCGCCATGTACCTAACGTGGTCGTATTATCCTAAAGCGAAATTGCATTTAGCTATATTGTATCATGCCATAGGGTAAGCTAAGTGTATAATACATTAATATTTTCTGTTGCCTCTACCTTTCTAAGTTAAATATTGATTTATTTTTGTTAATAAAATGATAAAGGGCTTAGCAAAGATCACTTGTTGTACAGTTTAAAAATGTTCAATATACTAAATTACAAAGTAATATTTATCAAAAATTTTTTTTAAAATGTATGGAATTTCTTTTTGTGACGTTTTCAAATATTTTTTCTTTCAATTATAATAGTATTGTTACTGTGTACGTCTGATACATGCATGAAAAGCTAATAAAACAATTCCTGTTGGAGATTTTGCCTCATGAACATTTGCATAAACGTAAATGAAAGAAACGTACTTTTTAAATATTTCTAAAAATTTTAATAGTTTTCTAAAAATTTTAATCATTAATCAATGCAATATCCAACGCGTTCTTTCATCCAAAAAACAATTGCACCGAGTAGATTAAGTTTCACCTCAGACATTCCAAGATTGAATAAAAATGTTCTTAATGTATTATTCATGTAATTTAGTTGTTCGATTAAAAAAAAGTATTTATAACAATAAAAACGGTAAAATTCTTTGTTATTTTTTCTCATTTCCAATCAAGCCTAAAGATCATTGAAACCTTGCTGAACCCTTAATAATAAATGAAACAAAAATACTTAGCTTAAAGATAAAACTACAAAATCTGTGCAAATTATAAAAATAAACATTGCTTTCAAAATTTTAACTTCTCTATAAGTAGGAATCTAGGAAAGTCAAGTTTATTAGCACTGATAGGCAAGTTGTCTGTGCATTTACTAAAAGTATTTAATAGACCGTGAGCAGAAGAGGCAAAGAGAGAATAGAAAGGACAGTACCTCATCGCTGTTCTGAAAAGACAAGAAAGTGGTGTGAGTGGCTTTTAAGATAGTGCCAGTGCGGTTGTGGTCGGAACATTTGAAAGGCTAGATCAAAACATTTTCGTGGAGATAGATTAACTACTAATGCACCTATAGAAAGGTTACATATTGTTTTTTACATTATGTAAACATGCTTATATATTTTTGTCATTTCATCGATAACCTTTTCTGGGGTTTAGAATCAAAACTGGTTGTGTCCACCTATTTTCACAAATGTTTTTTTCTGGCATTTTTTACAGTTTGGAACTACATTTCACACCAAATACGATTGTTCTGAGTGTTCCTCAAAAAAAAAGGGTTGCCTTATTGTTTTTTTTTTAATTTGCCGCGTTTTTTTACCATCTACTTTCATTAGCAAGACTCTCAAATGGTTGGGGTTAAATGTAGTTCCAAAATTAACATTTTGGAATGTGTTGCCATGAAAATACATTTTCGAAAATCGGTGGATACAACTAGTTTTGATTCGGTACCACTGCTATAACAACAATTTATATAATAAAGATTTAAAAAATCTATTTCTATAGAATTTCAATACAATCTTTTGAGTGATAATATTCGTAAATATGCTATTAGAAATACGATCTATATAAAGAATAGAAAAGTCTAGGCTTAGGTTAGGTTAGGTATTTGCAAACACTACATTAGAGCTATTTATTTGTAAATTCTGCAGTTTTCGATAACATACAATACATTAAATAATAGTTTTTTACGTAATTCATAAGTTCAGTACGCACATTAAAAACCCATTACAATCATACTTAATTATTATTATATTAATTAATTATAGTTCGTATTCCTTTTAATATTTTTACTCAGATATGTGTCTTACCTTAGGATCATATCTTCTATACTGGTCTAAGCCCAAACCTGTGAAATTATAAATATTAAACAATTACGACATAAAATGTAAGAACAATTATACATTTATACAAAAATAACTTCAAACAGATCAAACTGCATTGCTTGGTATGCTTTCATGCATTACTATAGATTAGTTTATTGTCTTTTACTTGTTTCTTTCACCAGTTCCATTTTTTGTCATTTGTCAACAAGGCTTACACTACTGAAACTAGGTCCGTGAAAAAGTGGGTTGCCCTACTTCTAAGCATCAAATTTTGTACTCAAATTGATGAATTTGCACGTGAAAAGCTATGGATATCGATCAAATCTACAATTATATCTCTATTTCAATGTTTAGTGATTTTGTTTCTTCGCATTAGAAAAAACTGATGCAGTTTTCTATAACATTGCGTAACTAACAAAATAAAAATGTATATAAGTGAATATATTATACTATATCAGCATTTACCATCAGGCTGTTTGACTCCGGGCGTCATGGAACGTAAAAAGTCATCAGGCGTCATGAACACCTCATGCTGGTCATGGTGTTGCGCCTGAAGGGTGGCAAAGTATCTAAATACCTTGTCTGGAGTGGAATACTGTCGCATTCGATTCTCATACTCGATAATCTGATCCAGCGGCAATCCAAATAAAAAGCATGACATACATTTAATAATGACCATCATTGACAAATAGGTGGATGCATAGGCGGATACGAGAGGGAGCTAAGGGACTTAGCCCCCAAAAATCATCAGAATTTTCCCATGACAATTTTAAGGTGAAGTTGAATTACTATACTAATTATTTTTTTAGCCAGCATTTCGTGTAATGTTGGATTGTTTGTTAGATTATATATCCTTGTTTGGATTTGTATATATATAAAAGTTGCGCGCTTTTTAGTTTTTACCTAGCTAAGC
>JWHW01030073.1:17159-43628 GCA_000931545.1 Papilio glaucus | reverse complement strand
GATCCGTCACCGAGTGGACGAACATCAAAACATGTATTTAAAGGATCACAGTGTATTTAAAACGAACTTGCCATTCTATAATAAGAAAGTAACCAGTTATACTATTGAAGTTAAATAATGTTTTGGTCCCAATGTTTCGTTACTTTACAGCAATCATGGTCACAACTGTCTCCGCAATTAAATCCATAATATTAGTTTAATTGTAATCTGTATTATTCGCATAAATATATAAAATCATTAAGTTTATCTATAATCATACCTGATGTTTAAGTGACTATGTATCCCCATTAGAAAACATACTATGTATATTATAAATAAGTAGGTCAGTAGTAGGATAATACTTTTAAACATATCTAAGTCTAAGTAACTTACCCGTCGGGTCATAAGTTCTGTCAAAACTTCTTTTGTATTTTTTTTAATTGGCGAATGATAAATCAGCCTTTGTTTGAAATGTTCCCCACTGCAGGGACGCAGGCCTTCTCTCCGAGAGAGGGAAAGGGCCGTAATCCACCACGCTGTCCCAGTGCGGGTTGGTGGATGTCACATGTCTTCGAATCTAGTGGTTCTAAGACATGCCGTTTTCCTTCACCGTTTTTGGAGCAGTGGTGATGAAATAAATTACACAAACTGAAGCGCCTGCCTGGGTTCGAACCCGCGACCAGTACGTAATTCGGGGCCTAAACCACTGAGCCACCACTGCTCCTCAATTGGTGAATATTGGACAAATATTCTTCGACTAATTTTAAAAAGGGAACGTTTGCGGCGCAAACTTTTCAAACGGCGCTTTCCGAATATAAAAAAGAAATTTATTTTCATTCATTACCAAATACAGAGTGGTTGAAGAAAGAATAGATAGAATCGCGTTGCACCGCTGTGGTTACGCGCCAACAGAGATTTACAATAATCTGTATAATTTGAAAATAACACTACGGTTTGTTTATCACACTATCAAATGATACACTGAAGATTTAAGCTTCGAAGATCGTAAGAGGACCGGCCGACCTCGCACAGTTAGGAGCCAGCGATCATTAAAGCATCATCATAAACAAAAAATCTTAGCTCTTCAGATGGGGATAAGCAGAACCGCGGTAAAAAGAGTGTTAAATGAAGACCTGGAACTAAGAGCCTATCGTTTTTGAACGAGCGTTAAAAAAATATATAGGCTGGACAGATCCCACTCTTTGTTACGGCGGTACGCAGGAAAAAAATACCGCAAAATATTGTTTTCGGATGAAAAAATTTGTACCATCGAAAAAAGTTACAATAAACAAAATGATAAGGTGT
Source organism: Papilio glaucus (assembly GCA_000931545.1). Classification (NCBI taxonomy): domain Eukaryota; kingdom Metazoa; phylum Arthropoda; class Insecta; order Lepidoptera; family Papilionidae; genus Papilio; species Papilio glaucus. The sequence goes on along the minus strand of JWHW01030073.1, from coordinate 42,344 downwards.
ATGTCCACATCAGAGAAGAAGCCAGCTCACGTATTCTGAGGGTTCAACGCCATTATCCTTCGTAACTCATGATTTGGCTTGGAGTCTCATATTCAGGCTTAACTGAGGTGTTTTTTTTTATGAAAATGGTGTAAAAACCAGTGCCGCGTTGTACCAAAATACCGTTCTTAACAACATAGTGGAACCTCTTTCTCGAACAATATTCGAAAACAGACATTGGGTATTCCAACAAGAATCTGCATCAGCTCATAGGGCATGAAGCACGCAAAATCGGTTGACCACCCATGGAATCAACTTTATCGGAATTGAAGAGTGGCCCTCTTCTTGTCCAGATTTAATCCCAGTAGACTACAAGATATGGCACCATTTGGAGGAGAATGTCTGCGCTAAACCTTATCAGGATTTGGAGTCTCTTCGAGCATATCTGGTTAAAGCAATGGCAGAAATACATATGAATGTGGTGCATGCTGCCATCGATGACTGGCCGCGTCGATTGAGGGCATGTATTCAAAATGGAGAAGGGCATTTCGAATAATAAAATGTTTATTCTACATATACCTTTCATTTCATATATAATTTCTGAATAATAACAAAAAGCGTATCATTAATTACATTAAAAGTTTGCGACAGAACTTATGATCCAACTAAGTATATTAATATCATAAATGAGTCTTTATTTTTTCAAGTAATTGTAATTGTTTTTTTGTTAAATGGTGTATCTTTTACCAATTTTGCCATGCAGTGCAGTCAGTTGTGTTAGTTTGTATTAATTATTCTTTAAAATAAATAACCTTTTTAATTTAACTTGTAAATAAATGTTTTAGCATCTAATACCTTTTTTTGGTTATGTTAGGTTAATAAGCAAAAAATAAAATAAAAAAATAATACCATCAGGCTGCTTCATGCCTGGCGTGATTGCTCGCAAGAAGTCATCAGGTGTCATGTAAACTTCAGTGTTTTCTCCAACACTTAATTTAACAGTAGCAAAATAGCGAAATATCTTGTCTGGTGTTGAATAGGATCTCATACGATTTTCATATTCTATGATCTACATTGTATAAATATATATATTTTTTGCATATAATAAATATAGAAACCAATTTAATTTAATAATTTTTAATATTAGTTTCATAATTAACACAAGAAGTTACCTTTCTGTCTCTAAATCCAATCTTTTCTTTCCGATATCTTTTCTTCCTTGTATCACCTTCACTGTCTGTGTCGGTTTCTGTTATTTGTTCAGCTGCAGTTATTGCAGGAAATACTTGGTTTCCCAGCCTTAAAATTATAAACTTGTCTTTTACTTCAAGCATACAAAAGTAAAAAAAACAGTAAAGGGTTTCAACAAAAACACTTTTACAAAATATGGCAAAGCAACACCTAATTATGTCGTCAAAGTTATATTAGAGGTGTAAATTATATTTGAATATCACCTGCGCTCCTTATATCGCCCTTTTTAAATAAGCTACTAATCTGATCGACATAAGTTTTCCTAATGTGTCCCCTACTAACACTGCCACTCACTTTTGATACATAAATTTGTTTCGTTATTTTCTCTTCATTCATCCTTTCAGCATGCCTGAACCACCTAAGCATACCTTTCTCAATTCTAGTAAGAAAATCCACTTTTAAGCCATTCTTTTCCCTTATAATGCTATTTTAAATCCTATCATTCAATGTCACCAAACATATTTCTTAAGGATTGCATCTCAACGGCATTAACTCTACTATCATGCTTTTCCTGCCAAACCCAGCTCTCACTTGCATGCATTAAAGTGGGGACTAGTACAGACTAGTAGTAGTTGTGTATTGCCAGACAAGCCTTTACAAACACATTCTGACTCCCCACTACTGTACCCATAGCCCCATCACTTTATATCCTACATTCACTAGTCATTCAAAATCTTTCACATGCTTACCATCTCTACTAAACATACACCCCAAATAATACATGATCTCTTCCAACTGTTCCATTTCTTTACCATTAACATTTATTTCAATTATTGTCTTACTTTGTTCTCTTTCAAACACCATTACTTTCGTCTTATCTCCATTCATCTTCATGCCTTTACCTTCTAAGGAATCATTCACTACATTCAGCTTTGGTTGTAAGCCCTCCACCGATGACGCAAACAAGACCTGGTCATCGGCGAACAAGAGACATTTTACAACTAGTTCACTCATTTTTAATCCACACTTTTCATCTTTCAAAGCTTTCAAACAATTATCCATAAAGAGATTGAATAGCCATGGGGTTGCTACACAGCCCTGTTTTACACCTTTGTTTATGCTGAACCAGTCTGAGTAGGCCCCATTAATCCTAACTCAAGCAGTAGAATCTTTATAAAGAGACTTCAATACTTGTATAAGGTTCAATCCAAACTCAACTAAAGTTGACCAGAGATCATCTCTTTTAACTTTATCATAGACCTTTTCTAAGTCTATTAGGTGCACAATTTTTTTGGGTTTACAGCCAGAAACTTTTCTATGAATATATGTAAAGAAAAGATCCATGCAACCCATTCCTTTCCTAAAACCTGCTTGACCATCCCACATTCTTTCCTGACTCTTTCTATCGGTACTTTAACATAAAGTTTTCCCACAATGCTGAGAAGGCTGATTCCTCGGTAAATTTTACAATCATGCTGTGAACCTTTTCCTTTATATAGAGAGAGACGATGACAGCTTTACACCAATCTTCCGGTACTAGGCCATGTCTCCAACATATATTGAAAAAGACCCACAGCAGGCTTGCAACTAAACTGTCTCCAGCTATCAGCATTGCAAGGGAAATCCTGTCATACCCGGGTGCTTTGCCTAACTTCATTCTTTTCAATCACTATCTCATTCCTTTCAGTCATCGCAATCACAATCTCATTCAAAGTAATCTCACTTTCTAACTCCTGTTCTTCATGAGTATTTGCCGTGTTAGATATAGATGCCTCTTTTTATTGCATACACTATTAACTTAAAGATTTCCGCTTGATTCCGCTTTAATATGAATACTAAATCGTAATACCATAAGTACACAAACTAGACACTTACCAGATCTTATAAGATGTATAGGTAACTACACTAAACAAGATTGAATACAAGAAGTATTTGGATGTATGTCGATGAACGTTTTTATGTTCATTTTGGTGTGTGTCTGTAAAAAAATGATTATTAAATTGTAATGTTTTATTTATACTTCCTAACACTGCAATTCTTGACACATCTCCAAATCGAGGAAATTTTCTTATTAATGGTATTCCTCGTACTGAACAACAACGTTTAGCGAGAGAATACATTTTAATGAGATTAATGTAACAACGTGTTTATTTTATATTTCAAAACATGTAGTGTTTTGGTTTATAATTTGTAACGATAATCTTATCAAAATTATTTTTTCTTTTTAATACAAAAACAGCTGATATGACAGCAAGTTGACAGCTGTGGTTGACAGTGACACTGACAATTTCAAGTATTATTTTTTTTAATGTAATAAGGTGGCAAACGAGCGTGCGGATCACTTCATGTGAAGTGAACGCTACCCATAGACATCCGCAACACACACATGCCTACCATTAATGGACAGAGGAGGGTATAGACAGGAATAAGGATAATTCCTATTCCCCGTTGTCCCTCCCCGTCCAATCCTCTTCCCGTTCCCATCCTATCCTTATGAGGAAAGGGTGGGAAGGGGAAGAGGACTGAAATTAGGCCTGCAACACCTCACTTATCAGACGAAACGCAGAATACTTTTACGTCACGCCTGTTTTCTGTGAGGTCGTAGTATTTCACCGGTCGAGCCGGCTCATTCGTGCAACAGAATTGTTGTTATTGCGGGCTCTACCACTGTAAAGTCAAAAAGTGCTGCTGCTATTAAAACTTTTGGTCCCCAATCTTGGAACCATTGGAACACTCAATGAGCTTAAATAAGGGCAATCGCATCAGAATCAGAAACTGCTACATTAATAAAGAAAAAATATTAAAATTTGATGATGCAAAGTGAATGAGTAAGTTAAAATGTAAAGTCACTTAAATCAGTAGACAATTATTTAGTTCTTTCGGTAAAATAATTTTCCTTGCCAATGGCAGCATTGTAGGTTATGTCTACTATGAAAATTTGTCTGTGGTGTAGTGTAGAGGAAAGTAGAAGCACGAAACGATCGAGAAAGATGTTTGATATTTTCTTTGAATTATTTTAAAAATTGATTGGTTTGCGTGAGACCACATTTCGGTTGTATTAAAGGTAAATGTTATTCAGTGTATTAGTAAGTAGGAAATAGATTCTTCGATAGTCAATTTTGAAAATTCTGTTACAATTTAAATCTGCTTTTAACATTTCATTTCGTACGCAATGGAAAGGAGTGAGTTATATAACCTTGAATCACGGGATCTTTGTATTGATCATTATTAGTTAAAGTATTACTAGATTCCAGGTATGTATTTATATCATCATTAAAATACGTAATTGCGGTTGACGTTACAATTTGCTAAGGTTGCGTTGTACCGAGCGATATCAATGACATTCCGATAAGGGAGTAATTTACTTTCACAGAATAAATTACCTTATACTTACCAAATCTTATTAACATTATTCCGTTTCGCCGTAATTTTCATGGAATCCCAGTTAACCCTGTGAACTTGAAAGTTAAATTTAGATTTGTATACCAGTAACCTTGAAAGTACCATGGCGTGCGCCAAGAGAAAACTCGAAAATTTTGGAAATACCAAGTTTTAAAAACAAGTTATTTTCTATTCAATTTTCTTTCCTGCACAATGTTTTGAAATTTAAAAACTATAATTATTCATGTAGCTGGTTATATGGAATAATAAATATCCAATAAGCATCTAATTCTTCTCTTAAGTATTTTCTAACTTTGAATGTATAAAAATGTATCTATTTCAATTTTATTTGATGTATACATTTTTTTAAATTTAATGATTAAATTATTTGTAATAACGACACTTATATTTTTGAAAAAAGGCAATATTATGTTTTTTTAATTATTAATTTAAATTTAAATTATGATTCTTGATAATCAGAAACAAAAAGTATTTTATTTTAATTATGTAATTTAGATTTTCAATATTCAATATGACAATGAATTATACAATGTTTTATTTTTTACTTTATTTAGTGTTTACATTGTTGTGTTTCCTATTTATTTTTAAACATAGGGCCTACAATTATTATCTGGATAGTAATTTAGATTACAAATAGACAGCTAGCCTACTATTTCATCTAATTTTGTTGTATAGCTCTATTTTGTGCCTAGCCTTTTATAATAAAGAAATGAATTGTAATTAAATAGCCTCTCTTCATTATAAAAATGCTTTTGATAAACATTATACATATTATTATTTTTCATGGAATCTTTTGAAGAAAAAAGGTACACCTATAAGTAGCTTTGTGCATTATTGAAATTATAATAAATTGTTAATTTGTATTTGCTAGTTAAAACTTAAGTTAGTGTAACAGTGCAATTAAATTAGTTCTTGTCACAGTGCCAATTAAATTGGTGCAATGATAGTAGTGACCTACATTTTTACTGCATAATTGAATTTAATCTTATAACCATGGCATACTTGAATAGTCCATTGACATTTCAGACTTAGTCTATTTAATTGTTAGAGTTTCATTAATTTTATAAATCTGTTTTTTATAAATATGTTTTACTTATGATACAATGAAATTGAGTTTTAATATTGTAAGTTATAGAGGTAGGGTATTGTTTTCATTATTTACTGATACTATTTGTTTATTATTTTCACAAGAATTTATTTTGAGATTTTAATTTCTGTGATACATAAATATAATGGATATCCCTCATTATTTATTCCTCTACCTGGAACTATTTATTTTACGGCTTTAATTTTGGCAGTGCACTGTGGCTTATTTGAAAATGTAATTATGTAAATTACAAATATTATTTTTGTTCCCAGATTCATATTAATAACCAGTCCATAGTCAGACAACAAATATGCATCGTGCAAGAATTGTCCTACAGACATCTAACAAATTAGGTAATAGCGAGAGATTTGCATCATGGCTTTTAAACAAACCACAGGTAAGTCAACTCTAAAGTTGTTTGTTTAATAATGATACTACACTGAACTAGTAATGTTACAATTTATATTAAGTTTTTGCCCTACAGGAGAGTAATGTTTATGGTATGTATGTTTGTTCCATTGTGGTCTCCTGTAGCCTAATGTCGGGTTTATTGCCTATATGTTTTTTATGGCAAATGAGCAAGTGGGTCACCAGATATCAAGTGACTGCTACCCATAGGCATCTGCAACAAATTGATTAATGAGTTGCAGCTGTATTGCCTGTCTTTAATGGACAGAGGAGGGAAATGAGGACATATTTCGTTTTTCTGTCCAATGCCTCATTAAATCCTCTTACCCATCCCATCTTTCCCTTATTAGAAAAGGATGGGAAGGGAAAGTGGACTAGACTGAGGCCTTTGGCACCTCACTCATCAGACGAAACGCAGAATACTTCTACTTCACATCTGTTTTCTGTAAGACTGTGGTATTTTACTGGTCGATCGGGCCCATGCAACAAATGTTCTTGTTGCAGGCTCTACCGCTGTTAAATATTATAATATTCAGACAGAGCAATTGGTTCTAAGTAATAAAACACAAGTTACAGCCATGCCCCAAAGAGGCACTGCAAACACATATTGTGATAGATTAAATAAAAAAAAGTCTCCGTATAATGAAGATCATACTTCTTTAGAAATGATAAGAAACTGCAAGTCATTAGTATTACTAAACAAAATTGCCTTATCTTTAATCATAGTCAATTATACTTTTCTTATTTAATTTATAGTCATTGTTTACTATTTTACTGTTCCAAAAATTATTAGTTCATTTTAAAACACACTAGTAAAATTAAGGTACATTATCTTTCCCATATCTTTTGATATATAAACTCCGAGTGCCAGATTTCCTAAAATTATAATAACAAATTATGTTTAAATGATGCAAAAACAATAATTGTTTTTTTTTTGCAATTTTGCTTATGTTATTAATGTTAAAATATGTTTTTTTTGTTTGTACAGACTGTTGCTGTAACAGTAAATGCCCAAAGGCTGAAGAGTTCCACAGCAGCAGAACCCTTCCTCAATGGTTCCAGCTCCGCCTATGTTGAGACAATGTACAATGCATGGCTCTCGGACCCAAACTCTGTTCATGCGGTGAGTACCTGTTTTATATGTGTAAGCAAAACATTATATATTGTTATATTTAGAAGAGAAATAACTTTATTGCTTCGTGTAAACACAAATTATAACAATCTGTATATATATATTAATGTATAAGAATTGTTTTGAATTTTTTTACACAACATTGTATTCATATATGCACATGTTTTTATATCTTTCCTTTGTCACGAAAAAATAATGTTCGTGGAAAATACATTTACAGTATCGGTTGCCATGGTAATGTTGACGATAAAACTTTTTGATACATGTTACTTCTAATTCGAAGTTATTATATGCGGACTCAAATTACAATTTGTTCCTCTATCCTCCCATAAAAAATAGCGAGTCCTAAAAGAGTGCTTTGTTCCATAATGTCATGTGATTATTGCAGACCATAAAAGCACTATTTAATAGAGGTTTAAAATTATTGTCCAAGTAGGAATTTAAACTCCAATACGTGGTTTATCTATAAATCAACGTATACATTGAAATTTACATGCAACATCAGCTAACATGGTTGTGCATATACGAGCTACTACTGCTACTATTGATTTCTGTGAGCCGTAGTTGTTGCAATTTGAACATAGGCAATTCAATGTAAATTGACCTCAAATCTATATCATCATCATCTCCATTTCCCATTCATGTGGAGATGGCACAGTATAATTGTTGTCCAAACTATGTTTTGGCTACAGTTTTTACGGCCGACGGCCTGCCTGACGCCAACGCTCCTCGACCTCAAATTTATATCATCAATCATATTCAATACGATTCAGCTTTAGCTGGACAATAGCTGGTTAAATTAAATTGCACGGCGGATGAAACCGCGGGGTTCAGCTTGTATGATATAATTAATAAAGACGTACGTACGTTTAATTAGAGTCAATATTCAAATTGCGACAGATATTTCCCCTGATAATGATATCTTAGCCAACAACGTGAAATAGATAAACGCCAATATGAAATTGTTTCACGTCTCTCCCGCGTCTAGACCTGATTTTAATAACTACATGAACCTATGAATAGATAACCTATTTAATTGCTATTGATGTTAAGTAATAAAAAACAATTTACCGTTGAGTTTTATCTTGAAAGGATGCACCTCACCGACCGATTGTGAACTTCGTCAGTTTATAATGTTACTGGGCATAGTATAAACTCATAGCAAATTGTGAAAAACGAATCGGTCTTAGACAAATTTTCAAATTCTTTTGTGACGACAGACACGACGAGACGAGACACAGAGACAACGACAGAGCTCCACACCATCATGATGATTGGCATTCCACTACCGTGCGGTTTGCACGTGCGGTGCGGACCCCTAACTTTCTGCCTTATAAAGTGGCCTTGTGGCAGCGGTATTTCCAACAAAAGAGCGTACTCCTTCCTTAAAGGCCGGCAGCGCATCTATAGTTCCTCTGATATTGTGGATGACCATGGTCGGCGGTGATCACTTAACATAAGGGGACCCGTTGCTCGTGTTTCCCCTTCTTCTATTAAAAAAAGTTAATGTTTAAAGGAGGTGAAGATCTTTTTTTGTTATCGTGCATTTAGAATAAGTAGGTGACGATGTTTATGATCCCGTAGTATCTATATATAACCTGTTACAGTTTTAGAGTAGTACACATTTAATAGTTTTTTTTTGTCATATTAATACTAGTTTTTTTTAAAAATCAATTTGATAAAAACTATTCCGATGCTACTCTACTAGTATTGAAAGTACTCTCGATATTTCGTATAGCAATATGTATGTGTCATTAATTAACGCCTATTGTTTTTTTTTTATTTAAAGAATACATGTGTAACGTCATTTCGATGGTCGTTCTTTTTTATTTAATTTAGTACGTAGTTTATTTTAATTTGCATAAAGTGTATTAATTATGTATTGTTACCGAGAGGGGTGAGCTGAGATTTATAAATATAATTACAATATACATAACGCTTTCTTACGCAGTTACTTGTCTAGTTCATTTTTTTAGTTTTAGATCAGTCTCATCTTTATTAATTTCATATTATATTGCCTTTACTATCTGCCCGTCTTCACCCGGGGTGAAAATCGCACGCTAATAATAAGAAAATGTAGCCTATGTTATATAATGCAGTATTCTAGTGGTTATACAAGCAATTACATCTGTGCAGTAGTGACAGCATTACAAGTGGACAAATATTTTTAGAAGTCATCTTGTTTATACTTATGTACAGAATATATTGATATAAAATTACTTTCCCAATATATATTTCAGAGTTTTAATAATAGTGGGGTCTGTGATATCAATTTGTTATATTCCCATTATAAATAGGAAAGATAAAGATTTGTATTTGTATGTTACAAACATACAAGTAGATATATGTATTTTTGTATGTTTCAATCTCGATTTTAATTCATTCACTAATAGAAAGCTCATTAGCGAGTAACATAGGATATATCTTTTCATTTGCTGGTATAATTATGATAAATCATAACTTGTGGAATATTTTTCAAACATATTTAAAGTTTAATGTCAATATTAAGATGAAAAACAAAGTTTAAGAAACTAAATTGTTAAATCGTGCAAGGTTAATTCGCGGGCGCACTCTAACAGTATCCAGTTATTACCTGCGTCGTCGGCTCGGCGGTGGTTACGATGCTAATCCGCTAACAAGTGCGTCCACATCATACTGACATTGTGTCGTCTCCTGACGAAAGTACAAGACGAATATTTTGCATTAAAATATTTGTCCTTGATATATACTCATTTTACCCGCACAGAATGAATTTTAGTATATACTCAGGCTTTGGTATGAAGTCTGATTGCTATGAAATACCTGGTTATTGACTATAAATGAATAGTTTATTTTTCACATTCTTCGCCATGGAATTTTTTAATCATCAAAATATGTTGTAATTTTGTATAGCAGTTTGTAGCGAACAAGCAAGCGCCTCACTTGATATTGACTGACCACTTGCTCGTTCTTCTATAAAAAAATATTTATGACTGGAGAATCACTTAAACGGAGAAAAATGCACTAAGTTACTTTTAAAAATTCAAACTATTTTACATTGTATAAATTAAAGTTGGTTTTTTCTTGTTAAAAATCAAGTAAAACTGTGAAGCTTCTATAACGCAATTAATGGTTATCTGGTAAAAGAATTAAATGAGTCCTGGGTGGTCGCCGTATTTGAAAATGTTTGTTATTATTTTAAAGAGAAATTTTTGAACGAGACTAGCCGATATCGGTATTGTCTGATAACGTCAATGAAGATTGATAATAATTGATGATAAATCCGATAAAGTAATGCAGTCGGTAATCTTGCTATTATATCGTGTTCGGTACTTATTTATACAATTATATCAAGACTTATAATGTGCTTAGTCATATTAAAGTACTGCCGAGTACCTTGTAATTTTTGTTTCGAATCTTCGATCAACAATATCAACTAGATTTCGGGTGACGTACAAAATCAAACCTAATTGCTGTCCGCGTGAATATATAAGTATATATTCACGCGGACAGTAATTAGGTTTGATTTGATTGATTGACATATACAGCTACATTTGTTTCCTAACAAACGGAGAAAAAGTTTTAAAACAGTTCTAATTTCAATCTAGTTACAACCATGGCACCTTGTAAGAAAGTCACAAATCTCCAAAATATTATCTAACACTTACATTATCATTCGTCGCATAAAACGAGCAAAGTTATAAATCACTCCTGTCATTACAAATGAAAAGACATAAGTTAAATAACATATATTTTTGAATTCAACCTTAACGAGCAACAAATAAATAAGAGCGCACTTTTGAAGTGCGCTGTTATTTATAGAGACGGTTTTTGTGTGTCGACCCGATATCTTGATATTGTTGATCGAAGTTTCCAGTATATAAAATGATCTTTGCTACATTTAACACACAATTTGTTCAAAATGCGTCGACATAGAATTCGAAAGCAAATCAAAATTCCTCAGCCAAAGTTAAATCAGAATTCGAAAAGGGTGCCCGTAGTTTAAGGGTTTTGCCTAAGAGTTCATAACCACCGAAAAACATAACGGAAGAAGTAATCTCTGCCAAACCTTCTACGTCACCGTGGGTTTCCACTGACGTATAAACTTGTCTTAATTTAATCTTTTTCTTAAAAAAACAACTTAGCCGACAATATGTTTTGTGTTGATTTTTTCCGCAATGTAAACTCACGGTCAGACATTCGTAATCAAGCTAGGCTAAAAATAGTTTTCTGAATTATGGTATTCATAGTGTTAGCTTTGTTATCGCTTCGTCTTCTATTATAATCGTTAAATACACTGATTTGTGATCTACTTTAAGTTATTTGTGTACGACTGTACGTCATTGTCATGTTTTTACCTGTGTAGTCTTGGGACGCGTTTTTCCGCAATGCGACCGCCGGCGCGCAGCCGGGCGTCGCGTACACTCCGCCGCCGAACTTGGCGCCGTATTCCAAGAATGAGGTGCCACTTACGTCACTCGTTCCCGCATCGGCCGGTATGCCTTCCATCGCTTCAGGTAACATCGATATAATATCGATTTTAAATTGATTTAATAAACTATTCGCTTCTTTGATCACAATTAATCATATACCGGGTTGATGATGCCTACAAATATTACCACGGCCTATTCATTTTTTTTAATTAACAATAAAAATGATATAAAAGACTGCTAATAGGTTCTATTGTGAATAGGCAAGTGACGTGACTTTCATTTAAACCCGAAGGGTTTATTCTAGAGAGACCAGAAATAAGGTATTAAAGTTTGACTCATAGATAGTATTATTAACTGTTGTAATGATTCCGTAGGTTCTCCCATTAACGAAAAGATCATCGATGACCATTTGGCGGTACAGGCGATCATCAGAAGCTACCAGGTGAAAACTTTACCATTATACATCATACACGAAAACTCGCTATACAATTATTTATTTTTTGCACAGTTTCTTTAGTCGTTTCGACCTGACCCCGTTTTGCTAACGGAGTCAAAGTCATTGTTGTTATACACCATCGATAAAACCTTTGGTCTAGAATTGTTACGGCTAGATTATTTTATGTACTTGTTTTTAATATGAATGAAATATTTGATTCACAATGATTCTAAAGTCCATAAAAACTATAAATAGAAGTTAAAAAAATATGAATAACAAGAATATCAGTTGATTTCCCCCATATAAGTTTAATTCCTCTTTAATATTTGTTTTTGTTCTTTAATTATGTTATGTTCAGTATTATATGAATAACTTACAATATAAAACAAGTTTGTTAGTCGTTGATTTTAGGGTATTGAAGAAATCAATATATCTATGTTTGATTTTGCTAACAATTCATAATTGGCGACATCCCTGAACACTGTCGAGGGTGCACATTTAACGTGCTATAAATGGATTATTGGTTATATATGTATATTTAGTGATGCAATTTATAACAAAGGGCGTGAAAAGGATGTGGAGTATCGTGTTGTCTTGCTCGTAGAGATATGAGCTCAATGTCGTACTTTTATTATCGACCATATGAATGTTAATTGGAAATACATACTAGCAATTATTTAAAGTTCCACAATAACTCAAGACTCATCGGTTTATATGTAGTTTTTAAGCGTTATAAAAGTAAAATAATGTCTTTTCAATAATATAACTACGGCATTGAATATAATGGAGTCGTGGAAATTATCGTGTTAGAATTATTTGGCATTGCAATGTTTTTACTTACATTAGAGCTATAAAGTGCTGTGCGACCTGGCGACATTTCTAGTACAAGGATGAAAGAATCCTTACATATTACAGTTAGTACAAGTGGAAGCATCAATTACTAAATCGATTAAATTCATTTTCTACGCACAATTCCTGCAGTTATAATAATAAATATTCTTATGACGGTTATATTTTAAATTTAATTAGTATGGTATGTAAAAGATACATCTAACTCAAAATTGTATGTTAAAATAATATTGAACATTACAAGGTCATTCTATGTCTTGTTTTATGGATTAAATCGATTTGGCAATTAAATCATTCGAATATTTATTTAGATAGTTTTTTTAAAAATCCGAATTGAATCTTTAAGGAAATCCCCTATAGGAAAAACATATTTGTTTAAACATTTCAAGCTTAAAGCAGTCTTATATGTTAGTTGAAACTGGTTTTGATCATAAGAACTATGCGTCACGAATCCTCCAGCAAATACCAGATTTTATCAGTCGTGCTAGCATACGTGAGATATATTTTTATAGTGCCTTAAATGCCAAGTATTTACTGCATTTTGTGGAATGTTCGTTAGATTCAAGTTTCTGATGTTACTTGAGTATAAATAGGTCAGTTGTATCCCAAACACAATGCCGATTATGTCAGAAATGGACTAAGAACTGAATGGTGTTCCAATATTTTTAAAACCATCAATCAATTATTTACGACTGTTGAGAAGAAATCAAGAAATAATAGAAAAATGTGGGGAAAATTGAATAGGTTTTCATTTATACCCTAGTCGTGTTACCTCTTTATAGATTAAGTAATACTATGTTAACTCTGGCCCACTCATGCAACATCAAAAGCTTGGCTCTACCACAGTTAAACCTATAAATGTGTCCATATAAATGGTGTGATTTGTAGACATCTAAAGGCCTTGCCCTCATAATTAAGGAGTCCCTTATTAAGATAAAAAATCATAGGTCTATGTTTAGCACGTGGTAACCTAATGGGTGCATTGTAAGTTGTCGGTGTACTAGTCGCCGGGTCGTACAATGAGTTAGTTGCGGGTAAACAATGTGGTGGGGGGTGCGTGGCAGGCTCGCGGTCACTTGGCGGCGGACGTGGACCCGCTCGGCATCACCACGGCCAAGCTGCCCGAACTGGGCATGCGCGCGCCCAACTCCGAGCTCATCATGAGGAAATATTTCAATTTCGGTACGCGTCCACCTTTCGGACCATGTCGATGAAACGAGACGAGTACAATCGCTTGATAACGACTTAGATCCAGGTTTGCGTCGTCACCGTATCTAGGAAATTGTAACGACCAAAATAAAGATCACTAATCTAATCTAATCTCACTAATCTCAAATTGACAAATTAGATTTCATGTCAATAAATGTTAAATTGAGTCATTAAATCCCGGTGATATTTTAAAGAAAATTGAATGAGTTTGAGTAATGCTTAAAACAAGCAAAATTATTATTTCTAAGTGTTGACAAATAATTTGTCGTTGCTAGGAATTCCAATTAGATTGAATTGATCTGGTTGGATAGAGCAGATATATCTCAGTAACAAATAATACGTAAGACCAAATGAAATCGCATCGATTTTTGTCCTAATAGACTATAACAAATGCAGTTATAATATATGTAGTTTTTTTGCGAGATGTTTTACGGTGATGACGCACTCCGTTATAGTGTACTGATCTTTACGTAGCGTGTCGCTTTGTTGCGTTTGAATGAAACCGATGATTATTACATACATTTTGCATTAACATGTAAAGTTATATCAAGTATTGTACTCGTGTTACTGTAACGCCCTATTTGGAGCTTCATAAATCACTATTGGGAACCAAACGGGTGTTTAAGACTGCGCATGTATGTGATAATATTGAGATAAGAGTTAACTAATTTGTTTGCTGTAGATGTTCAGAGTAGCGTAGCTTTTGATGGAGTTATGCGTGAATCATATAAATGCATCAGACGCATCACATTAAAGTTTTTTATCATTATTCATACAAGATTCGTTACTAACGGACCGATTTGAAAAATTGCTAGTCTCAACTCTCATGCTACTTTTCTTCCTTTATGTATTATTTATTAATTTTTAAATGGATTACCAATTATGCCATTAATTTTACCCAAGTTTAAATGTAACAAATATATTCCTATAATTTTAACATATTTCTTTATTACTAATATGTGGGTAACTCGCTAAGGCGTGTTGACTGTTTCCGAATTATATAAATAAAAAAAACAAAAATCAGCAAGGTGTGTTGACTGTTGCCGTATGTAAAAAACAAAAGTCAGCATGGCGTGTTGACTGTTGCCGAATGAAAAAAAAAAACAAAAGTCAGCAAGACGTTTTGATTCTTGCCGAAATAAAAAAAAATATTATTTGGCGGTTTGTTGAGTTTTGTTGGGTAAAGGTTTTGGATTTTCCCGCGATTCAGTCCCGGGGCCACCTGGTGGCGCGACTCGATCCCCTGGGCATCGTCACCGGGGATCCGATCTCGAGCGGCGAGTGGCACGGCGGCCTCCGCGCCTTCGCGACCGAGGCCGTCATTAGACAACACGTGCGATTCGGTATGACCTAAAGACGTATTGCCATTCAGGGTTATATCAGGTTATCTCAAAATTGTAAAGTCTGAACTTTTGGAACAACAGGAGCTTTACTTTAAATACTTAATGTCTTATTTATAATACTTAATAAACTTATGAGTGGTTGAATTTTACATGTCAAAAGATATCCGAGGTGTCTGTCATAAAATTGTTGTAACTTAATTGCGCTTTATTTACTCATCCTAGTATATTTGTAATACTAATATGGATAACTGGATATATAATTTTTTAGAAATTGGTTTGTGAAATTAAGTGGTAAAAACAAAATGTAATTCTTTTGTTTAGTTTTGTTGTTATTTTTAATCACCTTCCATTCTAAATTGGTATAGGCTTAAGCTTTCGATGCACAATTTATCTTCTCTCCGAATTCCATGTTTTGTTTGGAGTCTTCAGAGGTCGATTGTCACTGCGTACTTTTGGGGCGTAGTTTCTAGTAGAGCTTCCTCTTGGTGTTTGGTTGTAGATTAGACGTAATTCACTGTTTTACGTATAAATAAATATCCTTTATATTTCCTATCGAATGGTGCTTGGGACATTTTGTTTTCGATCGCGCAATTTTTTGATGACGATATATATATCGGAGAGTTAATTGGTTTAGACCACATTGTAATATTATATAACCGATTGAATTGCCTAATTAAAAAACACAATATCTTAAGCAGATATTGGAATGCTAATTGATGTAAAATTTGAGACTAGCTTTTTGATATATACGGTCATTATTGACATCTGACATATTAGTTATTATTGAAATAACAAAACTCATTAGTATATAGTGTTCATAAAGCGTTCTTATCAATTTTATTAATATAATACAATTTTAATATAATATTGCTTGCATATTGATTTTCTTATTTTTACTAATGCAAAATTAATCATATTCCTTTACTAGAATTGAATAAGGTGAAAAACTTCTAGAATAGCGTTTTCACGTTGTTACGCTGAATGATGATAACAAATCTCCTTGTGATTGATAAAGGTATGACTATGATGACGCACTTGTTTTTGTGTAACAATATAACAGGCCCGTCTTCTACAGCGACCATAGCCGTAGCCGCGTCATATCACAGAGGCGGAAGTCTGTCGATCATACATCACACATTGGTTTGTTCGTTTCAAATCGATAGTGCCTTTGAAGGGTTTATTTATTTAGACGTTTTTTTTTCGATCCTAGTTATAATAAAGCAACACTATTTACAGTATTGCAAAATATAGAAATAAGATGTCATAATCTTTATGTATAACAATAACCAGATTGCGTTATTATTAGTAAATAATGATGTATGTATTAATAATATATAAATTGTTGTCGCTAACACTTCAATCATATTCATACTTTTAATATGACACAGTGACTATGACGACGCTTAAATGTACAGATCAACACACTACACGGTTTATACATCACGGACAACATATATTGATATTATGAACTTTTATTCATAAATTATTATTAACTTCAATTATTTTATTATTATGCTTAGAAATATTATGTTGTATATTTTTTAGAAACGACTAAACCCGGTGTTTGTAATTATATTAACAATGCAAATGCAGCATATAATTTTTTAATTTTCGTTCTTAGTATTTTTTAATAATTTACCGCTTGTTTTTTTCTACTCTTGAAGTATAACACTTAACACGACTCTAGTGTTTTTCCGCATACTAAGTATAAACTAAAAAATAACAGATCCGAGGACATCATATAGCGAAACTCGACCCATTGGAAATAGCAAGCCACGAATTGGCCGATAAAAACCCACGGGAGGTGATTTACAACAGCTACAGGTTTGGTAAGAAGCGAACCCATCGCAACTCGCAACCCCGACCGCTCGGATAAGCCACGTGTAGTTATGGCTCGACTAGTGTCTCTTATATGTCGAAAATACTTAGTTTAAATGTAATGTAAGGCTGCCAATATGTTTATCATCACAATAAATAACA
Source organism: Papilio glaucus (assembly GCA_000931545.1). Taxonomy (NCBI): domain Eukaryota; kingdom Metazoa; phylum Arthropoda; class Insecta; order Lepidoptera; family Papilionidae; genus Papilio; species Papilio glaucus. Next base: position 24,916 of record JWHW01030073.1, on the reverse strand, counting down.
AAAAGTCTATACCTTTTGATGTTTTCTAATTGGTCAGCACCAATTGGAATCAGCATTCCATATAAAATTCATTTTAATGTAAACAGTACACAACAAGGTTATTCTTATTTTGTCTCATCATACTTATACTTTCGTTTTCAATCTGTTAAAACGCGCTGATGAACACGACGCACGGACAAACGGAAAACGTAATATGCAAGCTTCCTAAGTAATTATCGCAATATTTATACTAGTTATTTTTACCAACCAGTCTGTTCTCAAAATCAGTGTGGATCGAGAACCCTTACTGAACTCCAGAACCCTTTTTATTGATAACTAGAGGTCCGCCCCGGCTTCGCACGGGTAGTTTTTCCATACAAACCTTCGTCCCCTACTTTAGACCTTTAAGGAATGAATATAGAAAAATCCTTCTTAGTGCTCGCCTACGTAATAACAGAAATGTCTGTGCAAAAGTCAGTCAGTTTTTTTCTTTTATATAGATAGATGATACATCATTAATTGGGTGTAATTTATTAAGTACTATGATTTTCCTTATTTCAATACGAACATATGAAACTCATTCGGTTTCTTAATTAGCAAAAAAAGATAAATTATATTGCTTAATAGGTGCGCCGAATGTATCAGAATTGTAAATATTAAAAAACGTTGGCAGCCTTAATGATTTGTTTTTTGTTGCATTATCTTTTTTATTTTGTCACCGACGCCATAACTGCAGAGTATCGAAGCGATGTAATGCACAAAACCCTGGGCTCGCACGCCATTAACTGTGTACATATTTCTGTATTCATATATATTTCTACGTATTGCATGACATCATATGTGGTAACATACTTTTCGTATCTCAATTTCGTTATGCATGAGTCAACATTGCACATCAATTAAGTACTGAAAGCATGTTTAGAAGTCTAGTATTATTAGGTTGAAGTGTTTTGAACGGGTTCATACCGTATATCAATCATAGTATATGTATTTGTATTTTACGGACGGGGAACGGTTTTAACAGGCGCCGGCCTTGAACGAGATTGTCGGACGGTATTGGGCCGCGGCCAGAGAATTGTTTTGTCAATCCCATCAATCTGTATCATGCCTCCTTTTTGTTTCCACACAATAAGACTTTGGACGATAATAATTTGCGTATTATAGTGGATATATAGCATTAATTGTAATGTTTGTCAAATTGTATGGGGTACGGGTTGTGTTTATAGGTCTTAAGGTAATGCGATAGAGGTTTCGTTTTTAGAACAATATCATGATTTACCATTTTGTATGCTAGTAAAGGGATATGATACATGTACTTCTTTCTTGCTGCTTTTTATGTGCTTGTTCTATTTTTAATGCATTTTTGTAATTTATTTTTCTTATGCTGTCATTTTCTTATGAGATCTTCGTACTCTTATAAGGCACTGTATGTTTTAGATGAAGCCGATATGGATAGAGTTTTCAAACTCCCTTCGACGACTTTTATCGGAGAAAAGGAAAAGGCTTTGCCACTAAGGTACATATATTTCATTTATTCAATATAAACAATAAGAATGTAAAAGTGAGCTGCAGTGATGTTAGGGGACGTCCTCGACGAACTTATATTGACCATAATTGTGACATACTAAGGAAAGGCGAGGAGTACCAGTCACTTAAACATAAAGGTGAGTTTACCATGCGACATTATCCGTACAAATTTTGACAAGAATATTACTGCAACAATATAGAGCGTGATTGTTGTGCGTCAGGTAGAACGCAATAACATCTCAAGATAACGTTAGGACATAGACAAGTAATGTGTGTGAAAGTGGATAAGATATCTATCTTTACAAATGTGCCGAGGACTCTGCAGAAATAAACGACCAAATTTATTGTTTTCTCACAGCACGAGGAAAGGCAGACTTTTTAAGTTATCTTGTTTACCGTAAGCTAAACGTGTCGGTGTCAATGTCGGATATTTTTGTACCATACAATGATAGCCAAGGTTCTTATATCGTGTTTTGACTGGACGCGGTTATGTTTTCATTCAATGTGGGTCACACATATGTAACGGCCTGGGGGTGTTACCTGAGGAAAATTTCAGGCGGCAACATAAATTTGAGGTTAAGATGATTTAACTCACTTAAGGGCGGGGCGAGACGACGACACGACGCGCAGTTGTAAAATACATACGAGTATGTACAATAGAAGGTGTCACGCACAGAGCCGTCGCGCTCGGCGCGTCGCGTTAAGTCGACTTAGTGAAGTGAAATGAAACTAAGTGACATCTTAGTTCATACATTACACCTAAAATAAGAATAATATAATAAATAATTATTAAAATACTGGACGTGGCCGCTTAAAAGCGGCTTAGTTTAAACCAGCATTGATAATACATGCTACACCACAACTCAAATTATTCATAAGGTCGATACACCAGTTAATTTAGGTTTGTATAAACCTACAGTTAAGTAATACATGGTGAGATCTATTCTGCATAACAACATGCTCTTTTATCGCGATGGCTATCTTCAAGGCTACAGTTAAGAGGAGAAGAGGATGTGATAAAAGAGGATTATTATACAAAACTTTTCGGGCAAAAAGGAGGTAACTCCTCCTTTAGCTTGTATTCGTTAACAAGTTGTAGGTATAATGTACGATGAAGACATCCATATTGTTAAATTACTATCTCGGTAAATTATAATGTTATAATTATAATTGTATGCTAAAATGTAAATTAAAATATATGCTAGTGTGTAGTGTAGTGACAAGTATATCTAAAGGGTAAAACTAACACTATCCGATAACGAGAAAATTGAACTTGTGTTGTTTTTTAGGGAGATCCTTAACCGACTCGAACAGGCTTACTGCAACAACATCGGTATCGAGTTCATGTTCATCAACTCTTTAGAACAATGCAACTGGATCAGGCAGCGCATGGAGCCACCCAACGTTACCAAGATGAGCCCTGACCAGAAGCGACTGATCCTCGCCCGCCTCACCAGATCGGCCGGGTAACGGATCTATTTATATTGGACCTTCAATACGAGGGTTTCTTTTGTCTCATGACTACTACTGTAGACATCGTCCTTTTCTCAAAGAGAAACTCTTTTAGAAAAGGACTATATACACTATGACTATGTACGCAGCTTTAGGGAGGATAGTCAGGCTTTAAATATCTTTGATATATTTCTTTTTATCAAATAGGAACATCATATTGGTTTCCTTTACTACTGTCGGGTAAAGCAGCAAGGTATAATAAACAAATTTAGTGAAGCCGGTAGCATAAACGCTTGAGGCCACAATGCTACCTTACGACCTAATTAAATTATTATTGATACCTTTTCAAGGCGAGTTGCACTAACGACTCATAAAAAACAACGGCCTAAACTGTACTAGGAATGATGGCTGCGACATTTTATTTGTCTTATTTATACTTATAAAGTGAATTGTTTGAAGATTTGTTTGTACACGTTAAAACTACTAAACCGAGTTAAATTATATCATCTTCAACTCCTTTCCGCAATTTGTGATTTTCACTCGAGAAAGTTCTCCAACCTGTTCTCCGTATCGAACTGTCTGTCAGTTTAAATGTATCAAAACAATTTTATCACGAATGTTTTTTTATCAGATATTTGTGACATTGGTTTATATAGATTAGATACCGCTGATCAGATTTTTGAAGATCCATTACAATGTCACGGCTTGCTTGATATACACAGANNNNCCGCCGCCGAAACCGTTGTTTCCCTTTTAGATTAGATATGTGACGCTAATAGTTTAGCGCCGCATTTAGCAGATGATAATGCGTTGTTTGGATAGTGTAATAGTGTATTTGTTTAGTTTGTAACACTAGCCCGAGAGAACTAGCGCGCGTTTAAGGAAATTGTTGAGTTTAGACCGGAATTGGTGAAAGAACAAAATAGATTTATAATTGTAGTAGATTGCATGTTATCATTTTTTCACTTTTTTGTATGCTGTAATTTTTAAAATCAGTTCAGTACTTCGATAGTTTTCACATTACAAACAATTTTTTTCCTGTTTTAGATAATCCAATTGTCTACACTAAATATAAAGAAAAACCTTTAGAAAATTATGTTCTTCATTTAGCACAGTCGAGCTTAACAAATACGAGGGAAAAGATGGCGGTTACCAATAGCCATATCATGCAAGCATAAGATTTATAAGTACACGGTATAAGACGTCAATATGTAATAATAAAAAATACTTCTTACATAGTTTTCCATGTTGGAGTTTAATTATAATAAACATTTATTTCAACATGCGAAATAACAAAAGGAAATAAATAAAAGTTTTAATGTTAGTATCCGCCTTACTTGTGATTATGGTAATTTAAATAAGTTATTTATTTTTCTTGTGGGGAATCCCCATGCGATTTATTGTGTTGTACGGTGAAAATTCATACTTAACATATTTTTTAATATCTTCTAATCTACAATAGGCTATTGTTTAAAATTTACAAGCGTCAGTAGTTCAGTGTACGAAATTGCGAAATATTACGTTAAAAGTCCGAATCCGAATATATATTCTTAAAAATCTCTCCTAGTATTAGCTTAGTTGAATGAATAAAAGGAGTTAGTAAAAAGGTAAAGTATACTACAGAAAGTAAAACAACATTTGTTTACTTTCCGAAATAAAAAATAGTAATATGGATTAAGGTCTTCTATCAACCTAATTATCGTAATCTTTGTTTATTTTGTTCTACAAAATACTGTTTTTTACAACTTTTTTTGCCTCACCTTTGTTTTTATTCAATCGAATGCCCTTCCTACGGTAGGTTGGTAAGAAATTAAGCAAAGTGTGTCATTGTTCATTTTTATAAAAAACTAAGTAAGTAATTATTCTAGGCTGTTACTTATGGCAGGCCTAATTGAATTGAAGTTTTGAGTACACGAGCACGGAATATACACAGTTTTGTGAGGTGGGATGATGTCTATAAGTTTAGTAACCGTTACCTTTTACCATAGCTGAAATAATTACGATGGGTGAAGAGAAACATCTCTTTTCGATGTATTGTAGAGCCGGTCTGGCAAATGGCACATACATTTTTTGGCACCATGTATTGGCTTTCTAGCCAAGCCAACTTTCTCTTTAACATTAGGCTATTTATATTTTATTACAAAATAACCAATTGATTGTGTAAGATACATTAATAAAATTATACAAAATAAATGGTGATTAGTGTGAAAGTGTTTGTGGTTCTGAAAGCTGAAGATACGATTCCCAGAAAGCTTGTATAGATGAGTTTTATTTTTCGATTTTTTCTTCATCAGCCAAGATAGTACTAGTATAATAATCGCCAAAAAGATCGGACATTTGCCCCTTTTTGAAATTCCGCAACTTTAACCAAATGGTCAGTTCATCTCGTGGGAAGCCTTCTTAAGGTTAGACCTTACTGTATGTGATGATGTTTGTTTCAATGTAGTACATCACTAGGCGTATAATTACAAATTACCTAAAACATTATATTTAATCACATTATATTAATTCTACACAGCAATTTCCATAACCGCCCCAAATGCCTCTGTTCTACGAGCAATGCACGGGTAATCACGTCTTAATTATTTCTTATTTTCTAGTTTCGAGAACTTCTTGGCGAAGAAATGGTCTTCAGAGAAACGTTTTGGTCTAGAGGGATGCGAGATCCTCATTCCCGCCATGAAGCAGGTCATCGATGTGTCCACAAAGCTTGGAGTTGAATCCATCATTATGGGCATGCCTCATAGAGGTTTGTATCATTTTACAAGGTGCGATGTCTTAAACTCGATTTACTCGATCAGAAACTTAATCTCATTGCAATTATATTATGCTAGTCTATGACTGTGATTATGGGAATCACACAATCATAGACTAGCATAATATTTATAAGACCATTCATTATACATTTACCATTTCAATTGTAACTGAAAGTAATGTGTACAGGAACATCAAATTAATGCATAGGAAATTATTCCCGTAATGAATTCTGTTAAAAATTTGATTGATATAGAAAAGAAACTTAAACTTGTTTGTTTGTATAATATATGTGTTCACTTTGCGAGAAATAAGGTTAAATCATTAATTTTGATGTAAAATTAACGCAGATATGAAGCGAAACCACGAAATGTAGACATATATGATTGTTTGTTATAATCAATATTTATTGTTGTTTAAAGGTCGTCTCAACGTGCTGGCCAACGTATGCCGCAAGCCTTTGCACCAGTTGTTCACCCAGTTCGCTGGTCTCGAGGCTGAAGACGATGTAAGCCTGAAATTATTTATTATTAAACAGTAAATTCATCTAAAGTAACCTTTTTAAATATGATCGTTTCATAATTAAAGGGTTCTGGTGACGTGAAATATCATTTGGGTACATACATCGAGCGTCTGAATCGTGTCACCAACAAGAACATTCGCCTTGCTGTCTGCGCCAACCCATCTCACTTGGAGGCCGTCGACCCCGTCGTGCAGGGCAAGACGAGAGCTGAACAGTTCTACCGAGGCGACAATGAAGGCAAAAAGGTATATGACATTAACAATATATTTATAAATAAACAAGTTTGGCCAGCAGGTCTTTGACGAGCTTTTAATTATTTTCAGTAACACAGGTAGCACAGGTAATAAAGTAAAATTATAAAATAATAATAGAAAAGAAGATCACTTTTTTGCTCTCACCGAGTTAGACAGATAGTAAGAACAATAAATTATTTGTTTTCTGGTCAAGTTTGTGGTGCAGTATGGCGATTGAATGTGCCCAGTGGCCCTACTAGGTGTATTGCGTTCTCTATTTCTGTTGACCCTAGTGGGATTAAAAGGCATGAAAGGTGGTTTATATCTTATTTATAATTTTTTGAAGATTTATGTTCTGTCCGCCTTAGTGTAAGACAAATAGGAACAGGGTCGGGGGAAAGGCGACGACGAAGGGCGTCGTCTGATGAATGCAAAATACCTCAATTTCACACTCGTCTATTCGTCGAGGTCGTGGTAGTCGCCATCGATCTTGTTTATTAGTGCAACAGTTTCTGCTACTGCTACTGCTGGCTATTCCTCTATTAAAGTGATATTTATTTATGATTTATTAATTGTTTATAATGTGTAGGTGATGTCGATCCTGTTGCACGGCGATGCGGCGTTCGCTGGGCAGGGTGTGGTGTTCGAGACGATGCATCTGTCGGACTTGCCCGCCTACACCACGCATGGCACCGTGCACATCGTCGTCAACAACCAGATCGGATTCACCACTGACCCCCGGCACTCGAGATCTTCCGCATACTGCACAGGTCGATACAAGCAACATAAATGTACAATTAAACTTTAGTAGTCGCATAACACATAGAAATAATTAACGATAGGTCCAAAGAATTCTAGAATGGCAAATATATGGGTAACACTCAAAAATCTGGTTATGGTTATGATAGTCCACTGAATGATCTTTGTGGCTAACTACATATTACATGTTTCCAAAATTAAATAAAAACTTAATGGTTTTGTACGATTTTTAAACAATTTGACGAAGGAGGAAAACAATCGGTTATAATATCCTAAATATGTCAAAAGAACCTTATGACGTAATAGCATCGCTTCTCACAATTCTTAGTTTCCACAGGTGTGTTCTGTCACATACTACAAGATAATCATACTCCAAAATTAATATTTGTGATACATTTGACGTTAAGTATTTAATTTCTTGTACAGACGTGGCTCGCGTGGTGAACGCGCCGATTTTCCACGTGAACAGCGACAACCCTGAGGCGGTGATGCACGTGTGCAACGTGGCGGCGGAGTGGCGCGCCACCTTC
>JWHW01030073.1:0-16946 GCA_000931545.1 Papilio glaucus | reverse complement strand
AACGCTTAAAATATATAATAATGATGCCAAACCAAACCAGTTTTGTGTGTCGAAATAGTCTTTATCAATCAGTGGGTTTTATTACTTAATTAATCTCTACTCCACTGTTTTAAGTTTGAAAGTTTTCATTTTTGTAAGTTTTCACTAATTTTGCTTGAAAAAAAAAAACAGATAAATTATTTTATACTTTTCAGATGTCCCCAACTGGCGTTGTGGAGGAAACCTTAGTCCATATTGGAAAGCGCTTCTCGTCTCCGCCGCCCAACGCCGCCGAGTTCGAGATCCACAAGGGTCTACTCCGTATCCTCAAGTCTCGCATGGAGATGGTTGAGAACCGCACAGTAGACTGGGCACTGGCTGAGGCCATGGCGTTCGGATCCCTGTTGAAGGAAGGCATCCATGTACGATTGTCCGGAGAGGATGTCGAGCGAGGCACATTCTCACATAGGTAAATATTCTTTTCACTTTTATTACCGAATGAACAAATAAGATTAATACATTTCTATCTCTTTATGGAAGAAGGTGGCGAAAGGGCAAGCGGCTTACACAATGTTAAATGGCCACTGCCCATTGGCAACTGCAACAAGTTCATGAGTTGCAGATGCGTTGCTTCCTTTAATGGACAGAGGAAATATACAGAATAAACAGAAAAAAATATTTCCTTTTGCTCTTCATCCCCTCCCCCGTCAAATTCTCATCCTCTTCCCATCATAAGAAACACTTATTACAAATGAATAGGAGGGAAAAAGGACTCATCAGACGACACGCATAATACTTCACGGTCGTCTTCTGTGAAGTGATATTTACCCGGGCGGGTAAATATCACTTCACAGAAGACGACCGTGTTAAAATTGATTAAACAATGTTTACATGATTTATATTTTTTTGCAGGCATCATGTGCTGCACCACCAGAAGGTGGACAAAGCGACGTACTGCGCGCTCGCTCACCTCTACCCCGACCAGGCGCCGTACACCGTCTGCAACAGCTCATTGTCTGAATATGGTCAGTTTGTGTTTCAATTTGTTCTTATCTCCTGTTGTTTTAAAGGGATTTTTGAACCTTTGTGCTATTACTAGATCCTACGCGTGCATAATAACAGACAAACGAATAAATCGCCCACTATTGCACGACGTTGCAGCCCTCTATATCGAGCGTGCCTGCAGGAGAAAGAAACGGCGCCCCACGTTACGCGACACTGCCTCGCAGTGTATGATTTAAGGGTTTGCTAATCGGCTCACCGGGATAATCCCCGCAGATTTTCTCTCCCGCTAGCAACATTTTGGGTTGCTAAGGTTCTTCGGTTAGCTGGACTTGGTGGAGTAATCCCCGCACACACGCTAAATACGCATTAGTCGTAGAATTGCGGAAAAGCAATCTCCTATTACTATCACTACTTGGTGTAACGGTTGTCGCTACTTTGGAGCCATATTACTGTTGTTGAAGCAGTTCTTCTTCTCTTTCTTCTTTTGGACTCAACTGTGTCCTTAGACACAGTTGAGTCCAAAAACAACAAATCTTAGCAAAATTTATGCCTTCCCTTTTTAGGTGTGCTCGGATTCGAAGTTGGCTACTCAGTGACGAATCCTAACGCGTTGGTGCTATGGGAGGCTCAGTTCGGAGACTTCAACAATGTAGCGCAGTGCATCATCGACCAGTTCATCTCCAGCGGACAGGCCAAGTGGGTGCGACAGTCGGGCATCGTGCTGCTACAGCCGCATGGCATGGAGGGCATGGTCAGTATTATAAATACACACATATTCATTACATGCTTCAGACAGATAATAAGAAAAGTTGAGAAAATAAAAACGTGGATTACTAGACATGTAGCGAAGTGATTTATATTCTGTTTTATTTAAAAAAAATCGAAACCGAATAATCAATTGAACGAAAAAACTATTTTCATGTCTGTTAAAATAATAAAGCTGTCTACACTATCGACGGTCCAATATAAAAAGGACATGAAACAATGATTGTTTATAGGGACCGGAACATTCGTCCGCCCGCCTGGAGCGGTTCCTGCAGATGAGCTCCGACGACCCAGACTACATGCCCCCCGAGAGCCCCGACTATGAGGGTAAGCTGATATCAAGACGTTTGTTTATTTTCTCCACAATCATTGTTTGCCTCATTCGTTTAATTTACCAAATTCGTTAAAAAACATTGTTTATTTTTTTTCGCAGTTTAATTTAGTAAAGTTTCTAAAATATAACTTTACTAACAATAATATTGCATGTTATACTCATCATTTAATTCTAGTTCACAATACACTTTATGGCAATGTCCCTAGTTAATGTAAACAAAATTTATCTTATCATTAGCACTTAAGTTTCTCATAAAATGCTATTAGAACCTTAATTGCATGAGTACGGATTGAGATTACATTTATTATATCATTAATGGTACCAATTGGGGTCAAGCCGGGCTTGTCATTGTGACGGACGTAAACAATGTTTTACATAGATACAACCGTTATCACTGTTAATCTTTGGACTAAGATTTTGAGGCGTAGGTACCCTATCCAAGATATTTATGGCAACACCCTAAAATTAAGTCCTTACGCAAAGGTACTTTGGTAAAGAGCTTATTATGCGTGCTAACTTTTATAAAAACCAACAAAATACATGCTCATATACACAAAAATCGATTTGTTTTCAAGATGCACTAAATCAAATAAATTTTTTTTCAAGATGCACTAAATCAAATAAATTTTTTTTCAAGATGCACTAAATCAAATAAATTTTTTTTCAAGATGCACTAAATCAAATGTTTAGGTGGAGTCTGTACAGTATCTTATATCTATATTGCGTCGCCTACCTTTAATGGACAACAGAGGGGATAGATAGGAAAAAGTGTATGTCCTTTTCTTATTTGTTCCTTCCCCCTCTTATCCTTCTCCCCTTCCTATCTTTTCGATATTAGAAATGGATGGAAAAGGGAAGAGAAGTAGAATTATGCCTCTGACGCCTGACTCATGTCTGACAATCTGGACTAGATGGGGACTCTAATAGGAAGTAATTTCCACCTTTTATGGCTGTGGTCAACCTGCACTATCAACACAATCGCAGTGGATTGATGAGCTCTCTACGGAGGCAAAAACATCAATGTCCTAAATCTTAAAAAAAGATGATTACATCATTATTTAAGATTAAGACAAATTAGCACTGTTCAGTATATTAGATTAAAAAACATTACATGACTATGATGTTAATTGAAGTTTGTTATGGTCAGTTCGTCAACTGCACGACAGCAACTGGATCGTGGCTAACTGCTCGTCGCCGGCGTCCTACTTTCACATCCTGCGGCGCCAGATCGCGCTGCCGTTCCGCAAGCCGCTCATCCTTATGACGCCCAAGTCATTGCTGCGCCACCCCGAGTGCAAGTCCTCCTTCGACGAAATGAATGACGGCACCGCTTTTAAGAGGTGAGCCAAGGGGTAGACAAAGAAACGAACGCAGACATCTCAAATTAGTCTATTTGTAACAAAAAAAACTGTATGCAAATTATTCAACAACTTTGCAACCTCTAAACTTAAGCATCATCATCATCAGCCTATGTATAAGTCTATGCTGGATATAGGCCTTTCTCAATGTCTTCCACAGTATGCGGTCCGCTTTACGCAAGCAGCGACTTCCTTAATTAATTTAGTCACTTGATAGTTGGGTAAGGTTTTGTTTTGCTTACAATTGTGGCTTAGGAGGACTAGTGTGGGTAGTTTGTTCATCCTTTAAAACGATTAAAATTGTTTTTCTCGATGTCCACAGAGTGATCCCGGAGTCGGGTCCGGCGGCGGAGTGCCCACAGAACGTGCGCAAGCTGGCGTTCTGCTCGGGCCGCGTGTACTACGACCTGCTCAAGGAGAGACGCGAACGAGGACTGGACAAGGACATTGCTATTGCCAGGTATTTAATTTGTAACAATGTCTTAAGAAGTTGGCAAGGTTATGAGGATGCTCTGGTGTATTTTCCGGTCTGGATGAAGCCAGAAATCACGGCTGATAGCCAAGAAACTTGTCGCATTGATCTAATGAGGTCAGGCTCAGTATAGAGTACACTGCCAAACTTTGGACTACTTGTTTAAGATAACTCAGGGGACAAATTAAAATATGTTATTTTTAAAGTGTAAAATCAATAATTTGTGTATTTGTTCCGTAGATTGGAACAGATCTCGCCGTTCCCGTACGACCTGATCAAGGCGGAGGTGGCCAAGTACCCGAACGCTCAGCTCGTCTGGAGCCAGGAGGAGCACAAGAACATGGGCTCGTGGAGCTACGTCGAGCCGCGCTTCCGCACCTTGCTACAGAACCACAAGCAGATCAGGTAACGTAACATTATTTTTAATAGAAGAGACGAACAAGCGGTTCTCCTGCCCGCTACCCGTAGAAATCTGCAACAACTTAATGAGTTGCAGACGCGTTGCCTACCTTTAACGGACAGAGGACAAAAAAATGGATAATTTCCCTTTCCTATCCATTTTTTTTCCTTTACATAATTCTTATTAGAAAAGGGTGGGAAGGGGAAGAGGTCCAAAGAGGGTATATCACATACCTGTGTTATAATAACCAGTTCTTTGATTTAACTAACACAATCGTGTCAAAATTGTTTCTCAGTTGTTGATTTGACATTTTTCTAAGCAATCGTGTCATATAGATTTGATAATTGTACGCCATTGTGAAGTTATTATGATAGATTAAAATATTTGGTTAATTTGAGGACATGTGATGATCGTTCAATGGTCACTTGTAGTTTACGAAGGGCTTACTCATTTATGAGCCATCTTTTCTCCGATAGGCTTCGTTTAGAGAGAAAATGACCAGTTAAAATGTAAAAATAATAAAAAAATAGGAATTAGGGTGGGAGGTCCAAATAAATTTGTAAAAAAATTATTGAGATCCACATACTGTTATTTTTTTTTATTCAGCCCCAGTAAAGAAGCCTTTGACACATATAAAATAGGGCTAGTTGTATCAAAATATTATTTAAATTAATTAAAAAGTTTGGCAGTCTGAGTTTCGACCACCAGGAGTCGACAACAGATGGACCGAACCGTCTGTTGTCGACTCCTGGTTTATAATATTAAGTCGAAAGTAGTACAAGAATTTTAATATACCGGCATATTAAAATTCTTTTTTATATTATATTGTTTAATAATTTCGAATAATATATGCGATAAATAATATTGTTAATGGGAATATTGGTAGAAGCTATATATGAATGGAATGTGTGATGTGGGCTTATCTGATCGGCAATTGGTTCCAGGGCAAAGTCCCAATCGCAGGGGGGTAGTTGGTTAAGCCAACTCCTTGGGAAGTCACAGCCCGCCCCACAAACTGATGGCATGGCCTCTGAAACCGTGCCCAGACTTATTAGGTGAGATCATCACAGAATATAGCGAATAATGATGATAAAGCTTTTTAATATGTACAATTATGATAATAAAATTCACCTCCAAAACAAGCACAGGATTAAAAACGTGACAGTAATTAAAATGTTAAAACAGGCTTCTCGATACAAACAGTTTTAAGTATTTCGTACGTTAATGTAAAAAATACTGAGTATTTTATGATAATATTAATTGAAGCTAAAATTATGAAGTACTACTAGCCGTGGACCGGCCTTTGTTCTGCGTTAACTTCTATTTCAACGAAAGATCGTGTTTTTTCAGAAGATATTTATTTATATATAATTTCGCAAACATGTTGCTTGTATGTTCGTCGCTTTTAGTTCATACTGGGGCTGGCTGTGTTATGTTCGTTTTTAGTATGGCTATATATTATTTAATTTTTTTCGTGATTGATTTTAGTTATATTTTTATATATTAATATTGAATATGTAGGAAATAAAAATATTATATATAAATGACTAAAGTATAGTCACGAAGTATATAAACTATATAATATTGTGCGGGCACTGAAGGTCCACGGTTTAATATGCTTGTGAGCGTTTCATCATTGTTTTTGTCCAAAGAATTTGATCATGGGACACTGCGAATAAATGAGTAGCTAATTTTCTGGATGAAGTCCAAAATCTACAGTTATAACATATAAAAAATTGTTTGTTCATTTTCAATTTGGAACATTGTCAAATAACTAAAGATTACTCTTACTCGTTCTCTTAAGTCAATTAATATAAAGGCTCATGATGAACGAGCACGCGTATGGAACTAAATCTGCCAAAGGTTTTGAACCTGTCTCGTTTTGATCGCCATCTTTTATAATAATATTTCATGAAATATTCATATAAAACTTCACTGAAGTGACCACCACTATCAAAATCGCATCGTGTCGAAACTGCAACAATCAGAAGATTTAAACATGCGTCGCCAGTCTTTTGTGTAGGAAGGTTGTGGAGGGCAGAGATAATTAATTTTGTTTACATTCCTTTGCAGCTACAACGGCCGGCCCACAGCCGCCTCGCCCGCCACCGGCTCCAAGGCCGCCCACAACAAGGAATTGAAGAATCTACTCGACGAGTTCTGCGTACTTTAAACGACATACAAACCTCGAAATTATTAAAAAATAGACAAAACCATCGCCATCGAACCTTTTATATGTTAAACGATCACATTTTAATGGTTACCTGCAACCGAAATACGTGTCAATATCGCAGTATTCACTGTTAAAATGTTCTAAACGAAAATTTTGTTAAATACACGTTGCTCCCTGGCGATATATTTACGTTTTTTTTGTATTTTTTAAATGTTACTGTCAGTATTTTGCAACAATTCTCTTCACGTTTAGGTAGATTAGATAAAAAATTATTTATTTATTTAATTGTAGCATAATACGTGATACGTAGCGTTTATTTAATTCTTAGACCGATTCCGTTTAGTCACCTTAGTATTGGATTTACTGTTATTAAGTTGGTAGCGTTGATTTTTTTTTGTAAATACAAAATTATTAAATTGTTGTAACCTAACATAAACATTGTCATATAAGAGTTTTAATTATACTTTTTCTGCTAGTCTGGAAAATGTTGTTATTCAAGGTGGCAATTTAATTTCAATAAATGCACCTAATAGTCACTGTTAGAATATTTCAAACAGCAAACCTAGCTTGATATAATAAAAACCGTGTCCACTAGACATTAAATATATTTAAATGTCGGAAAAATTCTTGTAGCGTATCGGTAGTTAATTTTAAAACTCGTATGACGATATTACATGTGAGATATTATTAGTTTATAAACAAATAGCTGGAGAATACAAAGAAAAATTGTTTGTAGAGGATTGAAATTAAACTTGTAGCAAATACTTATAACCTCTGTGCATATAGATGTAGTGTTGTAGTTACCGCCGTTACGAACGGCTTATTGTAAGGACTAACACCAAATCTAGTATCTTCAAAGAAATTTTCAAATATTGACCTCACCCTATTGTCTTGATTACACGTACCGAGTAAACGGGCGAAACATTGCTCTCGGTCGAATACTCGGCGTGTATGTACATTGCGTTGACTACGCGGCCGACCGCTTGACATACAAAAGCAGTGAAATAGTAGCTCGGTCCAAGTCTTATAGCGTTGATTCACGTATTGAGCAAAGCGGCTACAGTATTTTGCCTAGCAGTATGGGGACCGAGCTACTACCTCGCAGCTTTCGTATGTCAAGCGCTCAGTCGAGCACTCGACGCAGTGTTCATACACTCCGAGTATTCGACCGAGGGTACTCCTCGCCTCGCTCGTTTGCTCGGTATGTGTAATTAAATCGTATATCTTATTCGTTATAGTATGAATTTATGTAAACAAACTTATGTTAAAAAGATTTGTTTATAAAAATGGTGCAATATAGTCGTGTCATGCGAAACCAGTAATATCCAATTTTGAAATATTACTTATAACGTTTCCCACTGTAATATCGATTTTAAAATTATTGGATGTCGCTGATTTCGCTTCTACTTGACTCCCTATCCCTTGCCACAATACAGAACAATTAATTATTGTATAATAAAATTTAATAGTGGTATAAAAATAAATGAATATGCTTTGGAAAAATTCATACTACTATTTTCAGGTCTTTATTAACTGCCATTTTAATTTTGTGTATACGAAATACAAAAAACTTTTTTTTAAAATTAAAACATCAAGAAGTCCAGACAAATTTTTAATCTTTATTTTATTACGCAACAAAGCAAACGAGTTATATTCAATTTTTTTTTACTGAAATAATTTTGATTTGTTTACATAAAACTTGTTGCAAAATGAATATGGTAGCAAAATAAATAGGCTATGGTCGTTAATTACTATATTGTGCTTCTTAGTACTGTTGTCAAAAAAGTGCAAGTATTGTAAATTTATTCTTAGTAGACTTTTCTCGCTTTGTAACAATATTTGCATGTATAAAATGCACAGTTTTATTAATCAATCTACACGTAAACGTTTCGATGTTCTCTTGTGTTTTCGAAGTGGCTCGGGCGTGTTGGGAAGTGTGACAGTGCGCCGGAATGAAATAGATCGTATGGAAGGTAAATGTTTGACAGGTGTGACCCGAGCAAATTTATTGCTACGTATCTTAGTTATTACTTTACAAAATAAACGTTTATTCAAATGATTGTGGTTTTATTTTCCCCCAGTTAGTAAGTGCAATGAAAAGATTTAGTGTTTTATGGTAGATAGGACTAATAATATTCCTTTTCTCCTATTTCTAATAAAGAAAGAATGGGAACGGGAATAAGATTTGACGGAGAGGGCACGTAAAGGAAAAGAAAATATCCTTTTCTTCGTTTAACCCTTTTTCTGTCCACTAAAGGCAGGCAATTTTCACTGCAACTTATTAGCTTGCTGCAGATGCCTGTGTAGCGGTTACGTAATAAGGCGGCAAACGAGCAAGCGGCTCAGCTGATAAAAGAAGGAGGTATAATGAGGTAAGTATAGGAAAATGGGCTTTATTTGCCATTCGGGGTCAGCTGTTTGCCATCAAGGAACTGCCACAAATATTCCCGTTCCCTTGCCGCCCTCATTCTGGGCAATACCACAACCATCAATTTTTTGACGGTCTATTTTGTAGGCCTACTCTAATCTTATCAATTATGGAATATTCATTAGACAAGGCGGTATACAAGTATACATATAGCACTTTTAATTAAAAATAATCCGGCCCCATAGATTGCTCTACTGGCTTCAGAAAATTCGAGAAATTGCAGGTTATTCGCTTCTGCGTTCTATGTAATTAGTAGAAGTTATCCGAGAACTAATTACCGTCAACACGACATTGTGTCGAGCTTAGTCCAAAGTTGTAACTATTGGAAATCTCACGTTGAAAAAAAAATCATGAACGTATAATTTGTGTTGTTTGTATTTCATATCACGGTAAATTGCTATTTCATAGTGCCTTACGTTATCATTTTATTTATTTAGAGGTTTATGTTTCCGATTTTTTTAATTTTACGTTATAGTAAACGTAATACGTTAAAAATCGGAAACATACCTATATGTGCACTCAATATACTATGAGTGCGCAATAACGGAAGACACGATCCTACTCCACACCGTGTCAGCTCAGCGATAAATAGAACTATACCATGCTAGTTTTATTAGACTATTTTCCACTTGATAGGAGGCGTTGTGGTCAAAAGATGTTAGATTTCTAGTTCACTAGTTTAGTACAATACCATTCACTTGTCACATTTTCAATTTAAAATTGTAGCAGCGATTCTTAAGCCGATTATCGACCAATAAATTGCCACTCGTCATTTGTTACGACTGCTGAAATTTGACATTTTTAGCCGTAGAATAGCTTCTCAGTGTCGTATATTACGTAATAAAAACGTTTATCTCCAGTTCCCTCTATAATGAAAAGCGCAATAGATCTTAGTACTTGACAGGCACGCGGCTTACCGCACGCTCGCAGCACTCTCGAGATTCTTATCTTCCGCTGGTCTCATTTCATCTCACAAAGCGTTCCCGACTCTCTATTTATAAACCGCTTAAAAAGGTGCCAAGATTAAAGATGCTATCAGTTCGAGTGCGTTTTGCACGTCATCCTTGTTATATTTCAAAGAAGTGAAGCCTTGTTGTGTGTTCTATGTTGCGCATTAAAATAAAAGAAATCATATTTTACGATGAAATCTTATTTCAAGATTTAAATCTTTTTAAAAAAAAAAAAAAAATTATTGCTCTGCGAGAAAACGAGGTTAAAAAACCTCGTTTTCTGTGCCAAATAGAAAATAAAATAAATGTTTTGTGTAAGCTGTTGCTGCTGATGACAGATTATTTAAATATTTTTTCAACTTTAATTTGTCTATAAATTTTTGATCAAAAGCGAAGAACATATCATTAGATTGTGTTTGAGACATTAATTATCAGAAAAAAGAGGAGGTGCTCATTTCGCTAGTGTTTTTTATGTTTGTTACTTCTGAACTTGGACATTAATTATGAATCAATTTTGTCAATTGTTTTTGCAATCAACAGTTTTTGTTTCCAAATTGGTCCCATTTAAATTTTATCCCGATCCGATAAAATGGTTCCAGTGATACACAATGTATTGAACTCAGATTTTTGTAGTTTTACTGCGGTTAAATTATTGTTTATGATATAAATTGAAGGGGGATGTGTGGTTGTCACTAATGTCGAAATCGATCGATGTCAAAAATAATATCAGTATTTACTGATATTATTTTTTTTAAAGTGTTTACGTGACATCGACATATACCCCTTCAATTTATATTTTAAACACAAATTTAACCGCAGTAAAACAATATGGCGATATAAAGATTTTAGTTTTCATTTGTTTCTATATAAAGGACACCGTAAAGGTTATGAGTATTAATATTAAGAGCAGTGCTATTACTGCCAAAAACATTTGGACACTATCCAATTCATTAAAACCGACCTCATATATCTAGGTGTTATTTTTGAAGGAATTTTAAAATTAACGGTTTTAAAAAGCAGAATTTATTAACGCCCGCATAAAGAGTATAACCGCGAGCCCCAGCAGTAATTCTAGTCATCTTTAACTTCGAGTAAAATTAAAATACATAAATAAGATTACAATTGATGAATTAATTAATACAAAAATGTTGTAAAAAGAAAATAGTTTGTTACATTAACAATAAAAATAAACTGTTGAAAAACTTATATCTTTATAGATAAAAATACATTGCATTCCATGTCAGTAAATTTAAAGTTCCTACAGGTATTAATGAACGATTGGAAAACATCGATAAGTTTCAAGGATAATTACGCTCTGGCAGTAATCAGTTTACAGGTTCAAATGGTATAACTAGGCGAGGCTCTTGCATTAAACTTATTTACCGGATTAGTGCTTGTTACCTTACGTTATCAGATCTCGTTAGTCCAAAAACTTGCCTACTATTAAACGTAATATTTAACAATTGCCAGCAGTATTTTATAATATACGGAGCTAGAGGTTTTTTTTTCGTCTACGTCAGTCTGGTGAGGAAGGTGCCGAATTCCCTTTCCCTCACTACCTCCTTTTCTTTGACTTATCTTTTTTCCTTTTCCATTTTCTTTTTTTCCTACAGCAAGTCTTGCTAAGTCTGTAATCAATAGTAGATACTATTATGAATCTAGAAAAATAGTAATTAAGTTCTGTTAATTAATATTCTTACTAGAATGACCCAGATGGAGGGTTAATATTTTTTGCGCGCATGTATGTAAACATATGTCCGTTCAATTGTGACCTCCTGGAGCCTACACGGCTAGATCGATTTGGAAGTGTGAGCTGTCATTAGATTCTTATAGGAATATGATGATGTGATGAATGATAATCACACAGTCGTGTTTTTTTTTAAATTAATTATAACTTGTTACAACAACTTCTATTGGGTACGTATATTGTTTTAACAATGATCCAGTAGTAAATGCACAGAGCTTATGTATTTTAATAGTAACTGACTGATTGAACAGAAGGTGGCTAGTTTCTATACAATTTAAAATTCTATATCAACAAAATTCTTTTACATTGAGCACTAACAAAAACTGGATAACGTACTTTGACTTTGTAATTTTTTTCATTCGAAAGTCTTGGGCACTATTTTCCCAGCAATAAAAAGTAATAAACTTTTTCTCTGCTCTAGGGACTAAGTCTATTGTTTCTGTTTTACTTTCGCTATTTCTCTTTACCAGAAACTCTTTGAAACTAATGTTGAGTTGTTTTTTGTAATTTATTTAAATAATTATTTGCGACTTATTTTTGCTTTAGTGAGAACTACACTGTAGTTATAAGCAGCTACATAGCTATTTGTAGCAACAGTTGTCATATCTGTACAGCTGAAATTATATGATTGTAGGTACATATTTAACTGATTTATTTGCGTGTGTATCAAAAAACGTGGTAGATGTTTATTTTTCAATATTTTTGGTTTTCACAATATTGATGTAATATTTGTACATGACGATGATGGTTCACCGACACGTGAATGAATATTTAAAACAAGCGAGAAGAAATGAACCTCTTCGTAATGAGGCTGCACTTGTGATCTGCATACACTGCGAGACATGAAAGCACTATTCATTATTTTTATTTTAATCAAAACGTACATAATATATATGAAATACATTTCACAGGAAAAAAAAGTAGAGTGCTTCGATGATATTTCATTATGAAATTTTAGTTTAATTGTGAACATCGCATTGATTATGTGAATTTCTTACATATTTTACAGCAATACTTCAGGTAAGAAAACTTTTTAAAATCTGATAAAGGGTAAACTTTGTTAGATTTAATACCGTAAGCGAAGTCGCAAAGATTAGACTTACTGAGTACCTACGATTAAAATATAGTTAGAATATTTTCATCTCTATCTTAAAACAAAATTTCGTAAATTTCCCCCTAAAATACTCCCTTTAGTATGCCCCATGTTAATAAAAAGGAATATAAAAATATTTACATCTAAAGAACAGAACATGGGCCACACCGCCCTCGCGCGCAACGAACACGCTTTGCGCACACTTCAAATCTCTGTGATCTAACGTATAATTTAAAACATTTGTGCTAAGGGTAGCTCTTCCTTTTTCTTATAAACTTTCTCCACTCATTCCTACGAAAAGTCAACGCATTCGAAATTCATCCAATAGCCTTAAATATGTAGTTGAAATAGTGGTTTTACTTGCTTCATTGCGGCCAATTACCATAAATAATTAAAATTAACTCTTTAAACTGTAATAAATCTTTTATAAAACGTATTTTATCTCAATAAATGTCACTAAATTCGAATAAAACTGCACAACAATTGTGAGCTCGTGCAGTGTGAAAACGGCAGGTGCAGAAAAGCTCAGCGCTCCGTTCCACATTATGCAGTGGAACTAGGTATGTTAAGAGCCTTAATTTGACACTCACCTGATCTGTTAGCGGCCCGTTAGTATGGATAATATTCTGGAAGTTCCATTTCACTTTGATGGAAATTTCTATTAATTAATTTTGAAATAGCTTTAAGTGATGGAAATATAGAAATATCAATGCAAATATTTAAAAAAAAAGATTAGTTTATTTGTAATGGCTGAACTCTGACTGCTAGTACTGAAACGATTTTATTCTTCATCATAAATAACAAAGAGGATGGACAAAGGTCAGCACCGGGCACGTTTTAAAAAATAGGCCGTTCCTTAGATGACCAGATCCGTCAGTTCAATCATTGCTCTAACGGCATTATTGAACATAGTATAATATATAGCTTAATAACAGAAATTTTTAATTTTCTTTTAACAGAAAGCGACATTATAAAAAGGACACATAAGTTACTATATAATTTTTAGTACTGACAATTAATTCGATCAGTCTAAAATAATTTTTTGTTCGGCAGTCAGAAAGCAAGATCAAAGTTGCTTTGAATTTCAGATATTTTCCTTATCTTTATATGTAGCTGTAATCATCTGTGAAGATAGAATTTGCACCTCACGATTTTGCAACAAACTATTTCCGACCCGCACAAAAACTTTATAAGGCAAGTTAAAAGAGAACGATCAAAAAACTTCGCCGGCTAACCGAAAGCTGTTTGCAACAACCATCTCTACTTTATGGCTCTCTTTAGGATCATTACAACTTTACAGCTTCGCTAATTGCTGTTGTTATTACATTTTCGTTTCCGGCTCGCTTTATTACGTTTAAGTAAGTTTCTAAGTTAAAACCATTTTAAAATAAAATACCCGAAAAACAAGTGAGGTAATTCAATTCAAGTCAAGGGTAATAGGATTATCGGCTGGTAAAAGGACTTTATATATATGCTAGTTATTCTCTTATTAAGGAAACTATTAATATTATGTTTATATTATTTTATTTCAGAAAATTTGGAGAACCAACAGCTTTTCGTTTCACTCAAACAAAAATATTAACAATAAAAAACAATTCAGCCATAAAAAGGTTCTCGCCGATAAAAAACATATTAAGTCATAAAAGGAAAGAAAAAAAAACACAATAAAAAAACAATAGAAAATAACAAATAGGGAAACAAGAGAGAAAAAAGCAATGTTATGTTACATGTCATCCCTATGTTATAACAATTATCTTGAGACAAAGAATTTCTGACTTATCACCGGTCGTACCGAAATAATACTGGTATAAAATAAGCCAAGTTCGTGATGCTTATTTAAGCTAATACCTGCTCGCCATATAAAAGTGTTTTTATCGAAGTTAGTACGTAAAGCTGGCGTGTAAAGTATCCCTTTAGGTCTAAGGCTCAGTGGAGTTGCTTTAAATAATACTTCAGCTAATAAGTCCGGGGAATCCACGGTGCCAGAACAAATTTTTATCAAAAATACAATGTCAGAGATTTCACGACGTAGTTTCAGCGGCAGTAAGTGATGGTGCTTGCAGAGCGAGAATTCGTTTTCAGACCGGTAATTGACATGGGTACGATAACACAAATATCTAATGAACTTACGTTGAATGTTTTCAATGCGTGATATGTAGGTGTTGTAGAAAGGATTCCAGATTTGTGAAGCGTATTCAAGTATGCTACGAACATGTGTACAATACAAAATTTTAATGTTACTAAATTCTTTTCCAAAACTCTTGATGAATCCTAATGCCTTCGAGGCTTCAGCTATGATGTTGTCAACATGATTATTAAATGTTAGTTTAGAGTCATGAAAAACCCCTAAGTCGCATACAACCGGTACACTTTGTAATTTATGTCCTAACAAGTAATAATCGCTTAGAATTAAATTCCGCTTACGAGAAAAAGTCACAAGGGAGCATTTAGACAGGTTCAAGTCGAGCTTCATATTATATATTGCATTATATTATATATTGATTTACCTTTTCGCTTCTGTTCGTCTCTGAGCTCTCGAGCTCTCGAAATGAGAAGGTAAATCCGATTATAATCTGGTAAATGTACATACAAAAAAAAAATGAAAAAAAGTTCGTCGAAGCTGCTCCAAATTCAAATTAGCATGTTGCTGACGCATTTTGAGTATGTTCATGCGAACCTAAAAGTTTTTTCCTTCCAAATATCTTCTAATGCGGCTAAAGAAGTTTTCTGTCCAAAAATTTGTTGTTACAAAATTTAGAACACCTATAACTTAACCTTAAGTTATAGTGTCCTAAAATTACAGGATTAAGAGCATCAGCACGTGGTTGGTCCCTTATAAGTTCATATTTATTATTATTCACGCAGTAAATTGTTCAGTCAGTATAAGTTCTTTAACATATTCTTTCTGTGCTTTCGGTACCCATTTCATTTTAAAAAATGGATGTGACACTGAGGCTAATATTGCATCATTTGCTGCATGCTCTAACTGCAAAAACTTTTTAAAACGTTTATTAAGTTTTTGTTCAATAGATGTTATTGTATAATAGCAGAGAACTGCAGTATTTTAGATTTATATTTAACTATTGTATATTTGATATAATACTTGTCGGTATTCGTACTTAAAACATTTCGAAAAATACTCTTCATAATGCTGCGTTTCAAATGAACATTAACAAATTGATTCAAAATAGTTCACGGTTTAAATACAGTTTTAAACAAAATTAATGCAATTTAAATATATGCTAAGTAGTGAAAAAAAGTTCAAAATTGAAATTCGACAGAATTTAAATTTACTTTTACTTTGTACTGTTTCTTTGTAATATAGTTTTAAAAAGAAGGGAAAACACTTGAGTAAACTAATGTTTTTCCGTTTTCTTACTAGGTTCTCAATAATAAACCGTCAGTACGTATGACAATTGAATATTGAGAATACTTTAAGGCAAAGTTATAATAAATGTATTGTCATTAGTCAAGAACCCCGTCAATGTAAAGTCAATTAAATACGCTTTATTAAGAATAACTCAAGAACAACTGATTAGATCTTGATCAAATTTATATGGGAATACATGATAAAAGTTGGTTACTTTCAATCAAAGAAAGATAATAAACAAAAAGTACATAGTAATAAACACATCGCTAAGCCTGGCCGTCTGCTACGCGGCTTTTGAAATCAATTGCGAGTTGTTTTTACTTACTTTGTAGTTTAAACTTTTGATATCTTCTACACTATTCGTCAGAATGATATAGTTTAAAAGGCAATTATAATCTACATGACATTCTCTGGATAATTAACACATTTAAATGGATAAGGATTCAAACCGAACACGAATGATATCGTAGTTAGCGGCGTGTGCGTTTTAATTAATGTTTCCTAAGAAAAAAAATGGTTATTGTGAGACAGATTTTTTTTAATGTAATAAGGTGGCAAACGAGCAAGCGGATCACCTGATGTTAAGTGAACGCCACCCATAGACATCCGCAACAAGCAAATGTATTGCAGATGCGTTGCCTACCTTTAATGGGCAGAGGAGGGCATAGACAGGAATAAGGATATTTCCTTTTCCCCGTTATCCTCCTCCCCGTTCACATCCTTTCCTTATGAGGAAAGGGTGGGAAGGGAAAAAGGACTGAATCTACCTCCGGCCACCTCACTCAGCAGACGACATGCAGAGTACTTCTACTTCACGCCTGTTTTTTGTGAGGTCGTGAGGGTATTTTACAGGTAGAGCCGACCCATTCGTG
>JWHW01030069.1:4216-34565 GCA_000931545.1 Papilio glaucus | reverse complement strand
TTATATATGTATATGGAGGTATATATTTATTTATTTATCACCTTGTCACCTTTATTGATCTTCCAAATAGTTTTATTTACACAGGACAGGTCCCCACTAGCCACCAGCTCGCTCGAGGGGCGGGCTGCCCAGAAGCCCACCCGGAGCGGCCCCTCTGGCCAGTCCTGCCTCACTCTTGTTCCTCTTAGCTTCACCGTGGGCCCCCACCCACGCACAACAAGGCGGGAACCCGGTATAGGGGAGACGTTATGTGAGCAGCGCTAACCATAAAATCCGCATGAATAATAAGAGTTATGGACAACTTAGAACAACAATAAAAAAGCAAGGGAGAAAGAGATGGGTCGTATAGTACTTTCCTGGTAAGAAGAAGGACAGAAGTATACCTCTACTCCAAATCCGTATTCTGTTACCTGCTACTTCCTCATTGGACTTACCTATTCGTGCAGCATTTACTACTGGTGGGTTTACCACTATTTAGATTTAAAAATCGAATAGCGTATGAATCTAATGTCAGACGGTTGTCTAAATTTCCTATTAAGATCGTAGTTCTTCGACAAAAATGGAACTAGTGAGTAGATAAATTAAAATTTGTAGTCGAACTAAATTCAAACTGTGCCTTTATTTAAGAATCTATAATGACTAATCAACAAACAATAAAAACAATTGCATGACGCGATAATGACGTAGCAGGAAACAGAAGTCGGACGTGGCTTTACTGCGGAGTACTTGAGATGCATAGCTTGCAATGTTGCGAGCAGTTCGAGTCCACACGTGATGCCGGTTATTAAACTCGCTTCCTACTTGCAAGTTACTCGAGAACCTTGTTTAGTGGACCATTAACACGTACATGTTAATGGTAAAGATATATGATACAATTTATGATACAACCTACATCGATGTATAAAAACATGACGTCATTTTGTTGTAAAGATAAAAAAGTTGGCGGTCACAGAACGCACGGCAAATGTCAACATTACGGTGAATATTTGAATTACTAATAAATTAAATTAAAAAAGGTATGGAGTATTTATTTTATTTTAACGTAAAAATCTTTGTTTACAAAAATTCCATATTGCTGTGAAATAAGGTAAACGTATTAATAATACTAGCACGTTTTTAAATCTTTATATAAAAACACTTAAATATTTAACGATATCAAGATTTGGCAGAACTCCAAAACCTAAAATCTTATGAAAGACGCAAACAGCCTGAAGGTAAGAAAATTGAATGAATTAATGAATATAAAGTAGGCAGTTTATTATTTAGCATGTAGAACATCTAGCACACAGGTATTTAGTTTAAAAAACTAGACTGTCAGTATGATTATTGTCATGTTAGTTGTTAACTTCCTTTATATGACACTCCGGGGAAATGTACAAATCTAATCACTCACTCTATAATATCTGCCAAGCCATCATACATACCCGCAAAGAACATTGCCCTCCTTCAGAATAAGTCCGATAGAAAGTAGTCGATGTAGGGTTTAAAGTCAACAAGCTGACAACGGACCAGTCACATCAATCGAGTTAAGGTCATTCTCTCATCGCAAAAGAAATTGTAAAAAAGGCAAAGGTTGGATTAACTAGCACTTTAACAATCAGGCTTAGAGTTAATCCAAACCTTTGCTATACATTCTACGAACGACGACCCAGAACAATTCGTATATGAAGGATTTGAACAACGAAAGGATGACATACCGTGCGTCGAGATTCAGATGCCTGAAAGGGAATGGGAATAGCTACCATTCTACCAGGCATTCTCTGAAGTGCACGTAAGTTAGTACACGTTAAGCCACCTTCCGATTGTTCTTCCGACTGAACTTCTGATGTTCCTTTGCACATCGACGAGTGAACGCCTTTAGTTATGCAAGCACTCAAAGCTTTCGGTTCTAAAGCTTACATCTACTGTGGTCAGAAAGCAATATTTATGCGGAACACTTTAATGCAATATTGTTTCACTGCCTGTTATGCCTTTCACTTATTTGGTATTATTTAAATACATTTAAAGAATAAATACTGTAGAGAAAAGAATTTAATAACCGAAATAGGAATATGTGCGTAGGCTAGAAATAACCCAGCTCCTAAACCTCCGATGTATATATAGACTCCAAAAATAAATATGATTAAGAATTGATTCTTATGTTTAATTGCGCGTTCTTGTTTTTGATTATAGTTTTTTTTGAAGTCGGTTTTGTTTTTGTTTAAAAGTTTTTTTTGGCTATGAACTCTTAGATCCGTAGGGTAACAGCTCTACAGTTTAAGTAATATACAGGTTGTCAAAAGATCATAAACAAGAAAATAATAATGGAATAATCAATAGACGAAAGAAAAATAACTCGTTTATCATATTCGAAAATTGTTAGCTGCAAATAAAATGGCAATGAATCAAAACAACAAAAGCTAGAATAAATAAAATTCAACTTCGGTAAGCCGTTAATCAATTTTATGATATGCAGGGTTGCCCACTCTAAAAACGCTGTCTAAAATACTATCCGAAATTTGCATGCAGGGGAAAGGAATATTAATAGAGATCTATAACCCCTCTTAAAAGAGGTTACGAGTAATACAATCAATGTAACTCGTCAGAAAGAACACGTGTGATTTAATGTCAATGAAAATAAAACAAAAGAGTTGCCATTGCAACAAAAGAGTTGCCATAGAAAATACTATTCACTGCTATAAAAACTGAAGGTATTTTATACAATCGCATTATCTTACCTATCGTCTAATTACTTTTAACAGGTACCAATTTCTGGATTGGATTCGAAACCTACCTCTTCCCAGGTTAATACGGCATCTGGCATTTCTCCAAACAACTTAAGTGCTACCAATTCTCAGAGGATCTAGTTGGGTTACACCTTAAATGGAAATATTACATATCCGAATGTTCTGCTATAATTTCATTGCATCTTCGTTGATGGTTCTATCATTATACCTCATAGATGGAAATGTTTTCTAGTTTGTCGCTTCAACGATTTTCATAAATTTTTGTTTTTAGATTCGGTTTGTATTTTTAAATAAAAGGGACAATACACCCGTATAGATAATATGGGTATTTTATCCATAAAATGTCAAAAAATAATTATGTATGTAATTAATGTACGCCATCTTTTGATAGGTATTTGCATTATCTATTGTTAGAGCGTTGTCAAGGGCTAACTTACTGATTTCTCATATTTTTGTTAAATGGCGCTATATTTAAAAAACACGATCTTAAATCTAAAAGACAACGCAGGGCGAACCTGGGTCCAGAGCTGGTATTTATATTATATACTAGGGCTTTACATAAAGAAACCCGTCCGTAAAACAAGTAATAGTCATATTAAAAAACCCAAAAAAGTCTGACCGACTGTATTACCGTCACTCATAACATCGTCTCGTCGTAATATCTTTGACATTGTGGGGCAGAATGACCTCAAGGAAGCTCAGTCGTTAAAATCTGTCAAGCTGTTTAAGGTACTGGAGGTCACATTATATGTTAAAACCACAACACTCCTTTTGAATCAGTCGTGTGATATTGGATTTGTGTAACTACTGAAAAGCTTTGTAGAACATACTCGAACCTATTTCATTGACAGAACATGCAACAACGATAACCGATGCAGGACAGCCCTTCATTATCACAGTGTACAACAACAACGAGGTACTGTAATAGAATGTAAAACTAGAATTGTATTTAGTGCTATTTTATCCGAGACACGTACATAGCTGCTTCCTTTAGCAAGAACTAAATCCACATACTACTATCAAATGTGAAAAATTATCTTTGTTGTTAATTATTGTGTGTGTTTGTTATTAATTTGTTGAACTATATGCAATGAACGACGAAGTGTGGCCACTTAACCGATTAAGAAGCCGTTTGCGCGTCGCAAGCCTCAATTTTAACATCTCTATTAAAATTATACTGTACGGATATCGGATTGGATAATTAATTTTATTTATAAATTAACAAAACGCCTATCTCAATGTTCAGAACATTAAATACAAGTTCAACAGAAAGGCAAAAGGAAAAAGTTTTCAAAAAAGCCCGAACACATTTGTTATTCCGGAACAAAAAGGCTGGCGGTGTTCCAGTTCCGTAAACCGGTGGAATTCTAAGATTTCTAACCTAAGTACTGCACTACATTGCAACATTTTACTTTGCAATGTATACGTACCTAATATTAGTGAGTATTCCTCACTAAAAAAACATTAGTAATGTTTAGTACTCAATACTCATTTACAAAAAAAAATATTTGAAGTGAAAAATCCACATTCAAATGAAATTTTCGTCAGCGGAGCTCATTGGATACTTGCCAACTGCTGACATCCTTTTTCGTCTTCAATTCCTATGATTAATTCAAAAAGAAAAAAGTTGTTCTGTATAGGATAATTCGGGTATTTAAAGATATCATTCCCTATCTGCGATTCACTAACCTTACGCTACCACTAAATGTCAAATAGTAAGGTATGTGACTGTCACTGACGAAACAGTGAGAAATACTTGTCGGGAATTTATGTGGTGTAAGGAGATATTATACAAGAAACTCAATAAAAACGGTTTCTAGGTCATTAGAGACAACCCTTTTCACTGCTTAATTCCTATTGGGTAAACCTTTACAAAGATTTGATATTGGTGACTAGCGGAAGCCTCAAGCATATACTAACCAGGAAATGAGCACAGTGTCTCATATGGTACAAGTGAATAAATATTAACCAATTCCCCTCTCCTTAACAATTTTATCCTCGTTTTAGCCTACGGTCGTCGATTCGGGGCGCAGGACTCCCCTATACGCCACAAAGATCGGTTCTCTGCCACCCTCATCCAGTGGACTCACGCAACATTGACCAGATCATCGGCCCATATTGTGGGAGACCTACCTACACTGCGAACTTTTTCCTCTCCAAGCTGACAAACAACCTTTACTTTTTCTTCACTTCACACGTCATCAAGTGACGGTAAGTATTCCAAGAACCCATTATAAAGCAGATTCGTAACATACTAAATGAGCATTAACAATATATGTAACGAACCAGAATGTTTGTGAAACTAGGTGTGCCAAATGTGCAAAATAGTCTCTGCTCACCCATCTGGAACGAGTATGTAATTTTTTTTAATGTCTCAATAAAGTTCAGTAGTTCAGCGCTCATTAATTTGTTAATGCTATACACTTGGGTGCTGTAAACGAATGTGTACGGTGAAATTTATGTGTTAAAACTGTGAAAAATTGTACACGAAAGTTTCAAGCAGGGAAATAAATTATACAGAACTTGTTTTTTTATGTGATTTAACTTGCTGGTGTGCAGATATTCTCGTTGTATTAGTATGAATAAATAGAAACATATGTTTCGTACAAAATTGGTTATTATCATTGGACGTAGTCTTCTCACTGTGTGCTTGGAAAATAATGTTGTTGTGGCAAATACTTTATTTTGCCATAAGAAGATTCATATGTATACATGGGAAAGAGGGCTAGACAGAAGCATAATAGATTTTGTAGTTGTGGATGAAAGAATGAAAAGCGGGTTAGTAGATGCGAGGGTTTATCGGGGTTCCAACGTTGGAACTGACCATTATCTGGTGTTATTCCGGATCAAGGGTTTGTTCAAACGTTGGCGCCACCGAGCACCTGCATCTACTATCCCGGTAGAGCGTATAAAAGTAGAACTATTGCAAGATAGTAGAAGATTGTGTGAAAGAAAAATATGTAAGTTGCTTGGAAGAAAAATTTTGCGACTTAAATGAAAGGAATTTGAAAGGAATGGACGTTGAGAGTGCTTGGGCTAAAATAAAGAATGTAATAGTGGAAGCTGCCACCGAAGTATGTGCAATAAGCAAGAGGAAGGACGCAAGGAAAGTCAACACGGTGTGGTGGGATAGGGAAGTCCCAATGGAATTTAATGCGAAGAAGAAAGCGTGGCTTGATTTACTGGCAGCAAAAGCCAGGCAATCAGACTGTACGAATGAAGATATCGAAAGGCTTGAGTTACAATTCCGTTGTTTGAGGAAGAGAGTGAAAGAGGTAGTGAATAGAAAGAAGCAAGAAAGAAAAGAGAGAGATGAAAAAAGATTGTCTGACGACTTCCAGGCAAATATAAAAATGTTTTGGAAATTCGTCAAAAATGCCAGAGGAAGGTCAGTACAATCCAGAATGAATGTTGTTCGTGATGAGAATGGGGACCTTCTGAATGACGAAGTAATTTGTGAGGAGTCAGAATGTATCTACGAAGGCTCGTCTGGCAATACACAATGCTGTACTAGTCCCCACTTTAATGTATGGAAGTGAGAGCTGGGTTTGGCAGGAAAAGCATGCTAGTAGAGTTAATTCCGTTGAGATGCGATCCTTAAGAAGTATGTTAGGCGTGACATTGAATGATAGGATTAAAAATAGCATTATAAGGGAAAAGTGTGGCTTGAAAGTGGATGTTGTTACTAGAATTGAGAAAGGTATGCTTCGGTGGTTCGGGCATGTTGAAAGGATGAATGAAGAGAGAATATCGAAACAAATTTATGTAGCAAAAGTGAGTGGCAGTGTTGGTAGGGGACGCCCTAGGAGAACTTATATCGATCAGATTAGTGGCTTACTAAAAAAGGGCGATATAAGGAGCACCCATAACCGACGAGCATGTATGCGTAGATGTATGAATGTAGAAGAAGCGAGAGAGGTGTGCCAGGATCACGCCAAATGGAAATCCATGATCTCTGCCTACCCCTCTGGGTTACGGGCGTGAGCGCATATTTATTTATTTATTTATTTACGTAGTCCTCAAGGTTCGCCACAATATTCAGTCTCTTGCCGCCCAGATCTTTGGCATGCAGCTTCGGCCACACCCTCTCGGTCCATCTTGCACATCAATATAACTAAACTTTCTTAAAGATGAGTGAGCAAGCCCTTCTGCACCTGATATCAGGAAACCACTACCTATACGAATCTGCAACAAGGTAATGAGTTGCCTAATTTTAATGGACAGAGGAGGTGACAAAAAAGAAAAGGATATTTCATCTTCCTGTCCATTTCTTTCCCCTTTCCTTATCAGAAAGGGATAAAAAGGGGAAGTGGAGTAGAATTAAGCCTCCGGCATCTCACTCATCGGGCGAAACGCAGAATACTTCTGTCACGCCTGTCTTCTGTGAGGTCGTGGTACCGGTCGAGCCAGCCCATTCGTGGTACTAAAGTTGTTGTTATTGTTGCTCTACTATTGTTAAGAAAAACCATTCCAAAAACAACGTGAACAAGAATCATTGTTTTTCTACGTGCCTGTCATATCTACCATTAGACCTACAACTATTCTCCATCACGGTGACTCTTTGCTTTACTTAAAGATTTATTTATTGCTAAAAATATACGATAGTACATTGTTAAAACAAACAGAAATATTTCTAAAGTATTGCTGCAATTTATTTGATTGAAAAAACACAAACTACATTTACACGTGTGGGTATCGTACCAAATAAACGATCCAACGGTTTTAGCGCGAAGCGATTATTCGATACGCCGAGTTTTATTTCGGCAACCGGAGTCTATAACATGGCGGTGCATGTACACTTGCGAACAAGAAAAGTAATGGAGAAGATTTGTTTTTTAAAATTAAAATTATTTATAACAATAAAAATATACCTAAGCTGCTAAGTATATCTAAGTGTGTTAGTATAACTTACCTCAAGCTGGTTGTTATTTTTGTTTCTAATTTGGAACCATATCAGCAGTTTGTTTCATAACACCAGAAGAAATGGGACTGTTCTATAATCTTAAATAAAATAACTATAACTAAACGGTAACATTTAACGAGGATGGCTATTTCAAATGAAATGAAAAAAAAAACACTAAACAGACAATTTTATAAATTAAACTTTGTAACTGTCATTGAAATCACTTTTATTGTATTCTTGTATTAATCTAAACATAAATATTACTAAAGTTAGAACTAATAAAGTCTGCATTTAGTCCTATAAACCAATGCTTTATCAGAAGTCGACTCTTTATATTTCCTTAGTCTTGTCTACGCATCAAATGTACATAAAAATGTTAAGCAGATTAATTACATCCCAAAGTTTATTAAAATAAAAGGTTGAATTCATCAAACATTTACCTGCTTCTGTTTTCTTTTCGTTTAATTTCTCATAAACTTACCAACATTGGCTAATTTATTGATTGGTTTACGCGAAATTT
This sequence comes from Papilio glaucus, assembly GCA_000931545.1. Taxonomy (NCBI): domain Eukaryota; kingdom Metazoa; phylum Arthropoda; class Insecta; order Lepidoptera; family Papilionidae; genus Papilio; species Papilio glaucus. The sequence goes on along the minus strand of JWHW01030069.1, from coordinate 26,416 downwards.
CGAAAACTTCGTTCGTAAACGTAAGGTTTCTAGAACCTTCTGAACATATCTAGTGCATATTAATTAGAAAGAGAAGACAATATATGTGTTTTTAATAATGTTTAAACACTAATGGAAACACCTTAAAATAGTGTAACATTTACCACATCGAGCCACAAGATTGTTGCAATAATCGTAAAAATAAACCATATAATGCTATTGGAAAACTCGAGCATTTGAAATGGAATTTTATCTATATGCGGGCTGTTCTATTCAGTGACAATTGCGGACCGCAGAGGTCTGTAGCGACTACGGTTCGATTGTCAACAAAACGACGTGCTCCATTCATTACTATTCAACGAAGCAATGGTCTTAGTATATGTTACTTCGAACTAGGACGCCTGCTGGAGTCGCATTTATAGGAACAATAATTTCCTACCATTAAATACAAAGTTTATAAATATACTACCGACCCGCCTTGGCTTAAAAGCTCTCAGCCCCTACTTTATACCTTTAGGGGATGGATTTAGAAAAATTTTTGTGCTCGTTTACGTAATAACAGAAATATTTAAAATTTCAAGTCTGTTGGCCCAGTAGTTTGGGATGTATGATATATCAGTTTCTTCTTTTTTACTTTGAACATATATAAGTATATAGATAAGATATATGGGTTACTTTGTAATCAAGTGTTAGGTAAACGACAATATATGTCACACGTTGGGTTCTTACGTAATCAGGGTGGGGGCCTTGAAGACGTAACAAAATGAACCCGGGACGACGGCAACATAGCGTGGTCCTATAGTTGCCGTAAACAACTGAAGAATGTAGGGAAATTATTGTTCCCGGGGTTATGCTCGGTCATAGTGCAGAGGGGCACTGGTACGTTCCGTTGGAGATCCCAGAGCCCCTCTTCTTGCACCCGAAGATGGCCACCGAGGGGGTTTTAGTGGGTCAAATCCCACATCATCCTGTCTTTCCCCCAGAGGACAGGATATCTTCAGAAGATTTACCCCAGAAGGCAAAAAAAGGTATGTCCTCTCCAATTATCGTAAAATCTAGACTTTATAATCTCTATTCCGTATACCTCCGTATATACTTCTATGTTTTGTATGACAAGTGCGATCGATTTTCTTCACACTTCTCTCTCTACTCTCTCTTTTCCATTCTCGTAGCTTCTGTCTCTTCTGATTGTTGTGAATATAATATAATGGGTAGAAGTTGCCACTACAGACACCTATACTAAACATATGAGCTAGGAAGTCAGCGATGTTTTACTACATATCAATTATTCCCTTTATCAGGTTATATAAAGCAAAGGTTCAATAACCATGGATCCTTATATATTGTGAAGTTGGCTCTGTGTATCTGGCGGTCTGCCAGGGCTGACAGCATGCGCAGTGCCGGCGCTCAAAGCGTCCGCGTACGTAACGACAAGTATCGACAATTTATTCCGTACTATTGACTACGGAAGAAAATTTTATTCGATATATTAGTAAAGGTAACTAACTTTATGAAATTTAGTAAGAGTGAAAACCCTATCTTATTTAGACAGAGATGTATTGAGAGGACTTTTATTAAGCCATATTTGATATGTACAGTTAAAATACTTTTTTAGAATATAATTTCTAAGCCTAATATAAGGGTAATTGAAATAATTAAAGCAAGGAAAACACAGTCGTCTCTACGAGGTACTCCCAACGTTACTGGGTTAAGCCAATTACAAATTTGAATTAATTTCACAACTAAACTGAACTTCCGTAAGGTCCCAAAGTAATTCTCGACGTCAACAGAAGTAAAGGGCAATTTATTACAGTTAGCATTTCTCGTAATGTTATGATTGTTTTCTTAGAGGTATGGAGATGAAGTAAGAATAACCTTTAAATCTTATACAGTTATCATCATGCGTGGCAGGTGATGAATAGTACGGGAGCCGACGATGCTAAACTTGTATAACCTCGAGCGTCAGGGATTATGGGATTAGATGGTAATAGAAAAGGCTACATGATATTTTTTTTGCGGTGGGGAAATGGTATACAGTCTTTATTTACGATTTTTGTTACTTCGGCTTGTTAAAATCGTCAGCGTATCTTATCACATTATCCTTTAAAATGAAATAAAATTGACCACGCTCCAGGATGTTCCGGTGACGGTTCTTTATAACAAGTTTGTAATCCCTGCATTGTGCTCAAATCAACCCTGACAATATCTAATCTATCGCGCTCGAGTATGTCCGATGTTTTTTTAGGATACTTAACAGGGTCCAAGTTACCGTCGATATGAAAATCTGACGCGCCTACGGATGTAGGCAAATCAGACACGAATCTCCGCTTGGGCTCCCATACCATTAAAATTTATTGCAAATTATATATTTCTAGCTGTTTCGTCCGTGGTGGTTCTCATGCGTTTCTTATTTTCCTGGCTTTAATGGGCAATATTGTCTCGGGAAGATACTTTTCCTTATATGTTTCCTCGAAAATCAGTCATCAAAATTTAATGATGAGAGGTGGAGTCATTCAAACAGAAACTTATGTCTGGTGACTGTCTACCTCTCGCATAAACAGTATTGAAAAGTAAAATTCCATTTTCTTTACCATTTCTTGCGTTATACGCTTACAAAATGCTCGAAATTGTACGATATAATTGTACATGGTTCAATCTCGAGTGATATTTTACTAGAAAATAAAATTACATATAAGGATTTACTTAATCCGTAAGTAAGGGCAGTATTATCAATATCTTGACTTCCTAAAGGAGTAAAATTAACACGAGATCATTATAGCGTTAAACTAAACGAAGATGATACATATTTTGTTAAAATAATTCGTCCTAAATGTTGACTAAACAGTTATTTTCCACGTTTACCCTGATAGAGATCCTAGACCGCAGTCTAGACGTCCTAATTCTAGAAAATTAGATAATAATTTTAAGCTTAAGAGGTCATCTCCTTGATAAAAGCACCAACGTTTAGATGGCGTTCATTAAAATTTAAAATAACACGTTATCTGTGGACGTATTAACAAAAGATATCTATTTCACGTGCTGCGACTAAGTAGAAACAGTAATGCTCACAAAGAACAGCTTCGATTCTTTATGATCGATGATGACATACCTGTGAGTTCACCTGATCTTAACTGAATTTGCAAAAAAGCAACATTATGAGGACCACAAAAGAAAAATGAGTAAGGATGTGACGGAATGGTGTCCAAGAGGAAATAAAAGAAGGAAAGGGAGGCAGCGCTTTGAATGGGAGAACGAAAACAGAAAAATAACATTACTTTGCAGAGGATGACCTATAACCAGAGATAGTGGCAAGCTTTTGTCTCTAGTATCTAAATAACATTTAAGTTATTTTTGTATTTTGTGAGATTGTCAATTTTTTAAACATCCTCATCGTGTCCCTGCCTACTGTCCTACGTTATGTGCGGTTGGCACAGAATGAACATAGTCCGTACTGTATAGGTTTTGGCTACAGTTTTTACGGGCTGACGCCAACCCTCCTTGGGAATCCACGTTTATTTTTTAATAAACGCTATTATTAATATTATTTTCATATCAAGCATGGAGAATCACCTCACTCATCTATTCTTGTATCATCTGGATCATGGTATTCCGTCTAGTCTACTATACTAAAAGTCCCATTTAACAGAAATGACATAGGATTCATTTTTGATACAGCTGCGACAAGCTCTTGTGTATTACATTTTACATTGAGTACAAATTTCTAAGTTCGAAAAGCCCTCTATCATCATCATCAAGCTAATACGACTTAGGATCCTTTAAGTGGAGCATACTCACTGCTTAAAGGTCGGCTACGCATCTACAGTTCCTGTGATATTGAGGATGTTCATGGACGTTGCTCGTTTACCTCCTTCTGCTATTAATATCACTAGCTGTGGACCGAGCTTCGCTCTACGTTGTATTTTGTATGTAAGATCGTATTTATTTCAAATATAGCGTCATCTTTTTACATTAATTATTTGCATAGACAATACAAATCGAATCTATATACAAAATTTAATGAAAATCTTTGGAGCCATTTCCGAGGTTCAGATATATGTACAAGAATTGCTCGTATAAAGGTATCAGATATCATAAACTCTTAACCTCACTAAGCTACATTTGATAAAGCTATTCCTCAAAATAGACCAGCTAATTTATTCTCGTTACAGTATTTATGTCTAAAATAAACAGTGAACTTGTAATATTTAGCGTTAGAGTTAGGAGGCAGGCAGTTTATCACCGGTTAATACGAAAAGGATAGCTTGGCCGCGCTCCAGATAACTTTATCACCATCAATCAGTCCCCAAACAAGTGCGCTTGCTTACTGAATTCAGTTATTCTGATGCATTTCTGCTTCCACTACTGTCTACCGCATACCTGTAGTAAAACTTTTTTGAATTTTAAAAAATTTAGTATTCATGGAGATTTAACGCAATCCTAACTATAATATAATAAATGCTAATGTGAGTTTGTTTGTTTGTTAACCGATCAAATTTTGCACACACATTGTCAGGGGTAAAAAATCTTTTATCCCGATAATAAAACTGTACATAAAATCTTCATTAACAATATCAGTTCCCATGCCGGTTGTAATTTTAAAGTTGTTGACAATTACAACTTTTCGACACATGTCACCTATTCGAAATCTGACAGAAAATTTCAGCGTGGAAAATGAGAACAAAATACGTGCAAAGCCGTGGTCAACATCTAGGGTATCTATTTCTTCAACAGTAAAAATATTTGTTTAAATTTCATTTGAGAGGCTCTGAGCCCTAAAAGCTTTCATAGTCTATTTCGCTCACGTTTAGTTTTATTTTAGCGACAAAAAAGGGGACGCCCTAGGAGAAATTATATCGATCAGATTAGTGGCATACTAAAAAAGGCAGATATAAGGAGCATTCATAACCGACGAGCATGCATGCGATGTAGAAGAAGCGAGAGAGGTGTGCCAGGATCGCGACAAATGGAACTAAGGGCTCACGACCGCAATCCAGAGGGTTAGGCCATCTGGGTTACGGGTACTGGGTACTCGAAAATCAATGGGTGGTTTAGATATGACTACTTAATACATATTATATAATACTTTTGCATTTATCATATTCACCTTCAAGAAAAGAGCGTACCTTCCTTAAAGCATCTTCCTGCAGCGCATCTTCAGTTCCTCTCATAATGTGGATGTTCCTTGGCAGCGGTGATCAATTTAAGCTTTAGGCAACTCGTTGCTCGTTGCCCCCTTCTAGTGTAAAAAAAGGTAATCTAATCTAGGGTCAATTACATGTCTTATATTGTCTCTATCTTTACCCATATTCTTGGCGAAAGACGGGCTGACGTTACTGTTGCTTATTATCTTACAATGTGTGCGAAGAAATTGTCTAACATGTGCCGTCGAACAACAGACTCGGTCCTGCCACGTTATTATTTGCGGACCGTACTCAAATCAATTAGGCCACGAGCGTTCCAGTTTACACAGCCGTCAATCAATCCTCTAACGCTCCGCCACTTACTCAACGACCAATTAGTTAAGTGATTTGATCACAACTAAATGTTTAGATACTATTTTGGGTGACCCGCTAGCTCGTTTGCCGCCTACTCCCATAAAAAAAGTTAAAAGAATTTATATGATACTTAAATGTTTCGCACGTGCAGTTTGACTTCAAGGGTCGTTGGGGTTCCGTACCTTAGTTAGTCCATACTGTATAGGTTCTGGCTAAAATTTTTAAGTCCGGTCGCCTGTACTACCTACATTAATAGTAAATGTAATAATCCCGAGGAGAGTTGGCGTCAGGACGGCGGCCTGCCGTGTAAACTGTAGCCAACAGTATTTACGGTCATACTGTGCCGACCCCACATGAGTGGGAAAAGGGCAGGGAGATAATGATAACAGTGTAATAGACGAAATTTGACTGAAGCTATACTTTCAGACAATTGATTTAATAACAAGACAAATAATTAAGTCAATCAAACAAGTAACTTGGTCATTTTGAAATATTACCATTTACGTTAATTTATCTTTATAAAGTTGCTCTTTATAGCGTCATTTAATTCTCTAAAACACAACATAGATGATGTTTGACTAATAACTAATGATTTGTCATAACATTTGTATACAATTAAACTGTTAATTAATGCACAATCGTAGTACATTTGGCGAGTGCTGAATTTAGCATACGTGGAACGAAACTGTGTTGAATTCAGCACGATTTTCAATTGTATATCAGTTAAATGATTATTTACATTATTCACAGGTCGAAATTTAATTCAGCCTACCTTGACAAATGTTTTGAAATTTACTGTTTTTAGAGATTTTTTCACACAATTTACCTTTTTATTGGTATNNNCTTATGTAGGATTAGACCCTCTAAAACCCCCTAGGTGGCCATCCTCGAGTGCGATGTAAGAGGGTTCTGGGATCTCGGACCCCACCAGAACCCTCTGCACTAAGCTTCTGCACGACCCAGGGGAGACAGTCGACTCCCCTTTGTCGCAGCACTACGGCAACGCAAGACCACGTTGTGTTGCCGTCCTTCGGAAGCGTTTATCTAGACGATAATGTACCTACATGAAAAGGGTCAAGGAAATATTTTTAAGAAGTTGAACATTGTCTTAAAGTATTCGAAGTATGATACTTATTCTTACACGACCATCTGATCACAAACTAAGTAGAGCTATGGGAACTAGATAACTGATATACTACATATACTACTTTTATTTCGTAAGTACATATTTAATAGGTAATTAAACCCAGAATCAGGACAAACAAACATGTTCATGCACACAACCATCTGTTACGGGTGGGAATCGAACCCACGACCTTCGGCGTGAAAAGCAAGTATCTTACTAACCACCCCAACCAGCCCGTTGATACTTTATTTTATACAATTATGACCGACTCGTTTTGGTTTTTACACTCATTAGAACCTTTATTTAATTTAAAGTAATCAATAATTTTCATTTATACATACATCTGTGAGATAACAGTCTGGGGAATCACACTTCCTAAAAGACCCCCCTAGTCTTTTGTTACCTTATGGCCGACGTAGACGCCAGGGAATAGACGTCAGCAAGGTACAGATCGTAGAATACTTCCCACTTTATTCGAAATTGAATAAAGTTAAGCATTTACTATCGTTTGTGGTGAGATAAAAAGATATCTAGAAAATACTGGATTCAAATCCGACTTTGTCCCGTAAAAACGACTCTTAATTAGGTTAAGATAAGCGAGCGATTCTAGGATTCCTAGACAAAGCTACACACTAACTCTCCGCCGGTTCATACAGAGTCCAATTGGCTTGTTTCCAAGTAGCTCGAGCACCAGCAATTCTCTCAGGATCGAGTCCGGTCGCAGCTTAAATTTGTTCAAGCCACGCTCCAAATATCTAAATACATTGTTTTATATTTTTAGTATTATTATTGAACTTATATTTATTGAATTTTAAATCTAAGTATCGCGACGATTTGACTAAATTTATAGGATTACCGTCGCCTATCACCTTGCAGTATATTTGTAATAGTTGACAGCATGTATTTAAAATTAACTAGGTTTTATCGTTAAATAACATTGTTATAACTAATAACTAACATTTATGTTGCAAAAGTGAGTGGCAGTGTTGGTAGGGGACGTCCTAGGAGAACTTATATCGATCAAATTAGTGACATACTAAAGAAGGGCGATATAAGGAGCACCGGTAACCGACGAGCTTGTATGCGTCGTGTGGAGGTAGAAGCGAGAGAGGTGTGCCAGGATCCCGTCAAATGGAAATCCATGATCTCTGGAGGGGTAGGCCCTCTGGCTTACGGGAGTGAATATTTATTTATAACGTCTTATTGATTGTTTTAGTTAGTAACAATTTCAAAAATCCATTCGGATTGCGTTTTTCATAGTAAACACTGCTGAAATAAAAGTGATTGCAATTTACAGATTGCTGGACACGAATAACTCGCTCGCCCGATTAAACTTCACAAAATATTGCTGTAAGCTACCAGCGTACAGCTGTTGGGTTTTTTAATTCGCTTTTACTAGCTTGATATGTATGTACAAGATCCGTCATAAGGAATTTATGCCCTCATCTGTTATTTATATCATAAATGTATACTCCAATAGAATTGCCAACGGCAAAGCTCAACCAAATTCAGTATTCGCGATTTAACAGTTTTGCCCTCAGATTTATCAATTTACATATTATTTAACATATAATCTAGGTCAAACAATATAGTCTAGGTCAACAAAAAATCCTAATCAAATAACAGCTGAGGGTATTAATTCCTAACCCCGGATCTATGAACTCGATTATCAACTGCAAAACGTTTAAATAAACTGTAATTTATTTAAACATTTATCAAGGATCGATTACAATTTAATAAATGAAATAGTCTGTCCCATTATCATGAGCAGGATCTTCAGGATTTGCGATTTTTTATGATTAAGAATAACGCCATCTACGTGCAAATTTAAATACCAATGTGATACTTTCTATTGTGATACCTGACGTGTTTATAAACTATTAATGTTTTAAGTTAGTAAAGGTATAATCAGATAATATTCTTTTAGTTCTTTTTAGATAAAATTATTTTACGAAGTTGCCGCTACTAATATTTTTTTTAAATTGTTGCATATTTATCTTCATTTGTACATTCCTTATAACCTACATAGTGCGATGGTGAGACTCTCTTTTGTGTATATCTGATGGCACAATCTCTACTTTTGGCTAGGGTAAGCTGTTATATTATCTAGCAAACAAATATGTTTTATATAATCTAATTTTCATATAAAAGTAGATAAAGGAATTTCCTGGTTATATATCAAACTAGATGACCCAGCAAACTTGGTTTGGTTATTTTTTATTCATGAATTTTTATATGGAGATAAATCAAAGGTCGCACTCACAAACTAAAATTGTTCTTTGATTGTTTTGAACAGGGAATATAATCAATAATAATAAAAAATATAATAAATATAATCAAAGCTTAAAAGAAATCCTATTAAAAATATACAACGAAACATGCTCTATACTTTTTTCTGTTCCACGTGACGCATTCGATGTTTATATGGATATGGCAAACTGTTATTCAGCTAAAACACACTGCATTTAGTAGATCACATTGAATGGAAGTTCATTTCGTTTATTTATATGTTCGCACTTGTTTCACCTGTTCGTACTCCGAGTGTGAGTGTATTACAATATTATCTATTGGGATAAAAAGGCTTTTTTCCCCATCGCTTACTTAATTATTTTTCCAATAATCATTTTTTTTCCGGATTAAGCAAGATTTTTTTCGTTAGAATAATTTAATTTGCGCCCAGTACCTTATAATTGCATTTTATTAGGTATTTATGTATATATGCTCAGCAAGTTGCAGACTAAACTAGCATTAAAGTTTTTCTTTTAAATTTGAAGCACCAGGCAGTAAAGTTGTAAGGGTTAAGTGGAACACGTACGACCTAATTTTTTTTCTAATCAAAAGGGATGAAATCGGACTAAACAATACTATTCTTTGGTTTACTTACAATTATAGATACCTACGATACCGGTTTATGTTTCTTGCATTATTCTTTTCGACCAGTATCATCAATACAACATTTAATACTATCATTGTCCAGGAAAGAAAAATCGTTTCTTTTATTTCTCTCTAAATTTGCTATATTTTAAAATTCATAGACAACAGAAATTAATTAGCGATAGCCGTGGAGCTCACTCGTAATCTCTCCGGTCTTTAGTCCGCACACAAAGCGTTAAGGTCAATTTCAAAAATAATTTACGACGATCGAAAACTATGGAGCGGGCTAATTGCATTCGTGAGCTGAATATGTATGAGCTATATTGACTCCCGCTATCAGCGCGACGGATAAACTGGCCGTCCATTAACGTTCGAACTTTTTGCACCTCCCCTATTCCAATTTAGCTTTTAAAACTTGAGGACGCGTTACGTTTAGATTTCCACCCGACCAATTCAAGACTAATAAGACTATAAAAATGAATAATGCGCTCACGCCCGTAACCCAGAGGAGTAGGCAGAGATCATGGATTTCCATTTGGCGCATTTAAAAAGACTATATTTTTGCTTTTACAGGCTCATTATTATTTATCAACAACCAACAATTTTGTCTTCCATTAATTTGTGATCCCTGATAATGGCCACTCATTTAATACTCTTTTTGTTTTATCTATCCTTAAGCCCAGTAATTTCGCCAATGTCACAAGTCGTGACATCTGTATTTCAGTTCTAAAATATAAAAGTTCCGTCATGTAATCTAGGCCGGAGTTAAGTACTTTTCTAATGGTTTCCTGATGTCGACTTTCAGATTAAATCAAGCTTGATTCCATTTTGTATCTAACTTAGGGATCGTAACAGGAAATCTAAATGAGGAACGTGTGAGGATTTTGTTATTACCCCGGTGTACCATTGTACAATTCTATTAAAAATGTCCACATTCGACTGAGTACTTCAACAGCTGAAGTATGCTTTATTTGTATAAGATAAAAAGTGTTTCAAAAACCTTCGCTAGCCATATCTATGGCAACCAGAGTCGCCAGGTATGTTGCCACTTACTTCTTGTGTTAGTAGCAATACTTATGGTGAGTGAGACCACTGTGTCTTCTATTCCTCTCCTCTGGAAACTGGCAAAAGACTTATAACTCTACTTATAGTTTTTTTATGGTAGAAAGTGGAAAACGAACAAGAGGTGCACGCGATGTTAAGTCGGCTGCCCATAGGAACTCCCAACAAGCGAATGAGTTGAAGATGCGTTTATTTTGGACAGAGAAGATGATAGATAGAAAAATAAAATGAGGAAGTGATGGGAAGAGCAAGAGAAGAGAAAGATTAACTGATTGCTCGATTCCTTCATTAAGCAAGATGCCTACCACGCAAAATAGCTCAATTTACTTTAAAAATACTTATTTTTCTCACAAAGGGTCCGAATTAGAATTGTTTAATATAGTCCAATGTATTCGTAGTGCTGGTAGGGTCAGTTTGTTAGCTTCGTACGTTCATGTGGTTAACCGCCACGACGCAGATGCGGTATTGATTGAAATCAATTTGAAATGTACCACTACTGCCGGAACAATACAATTTGTTGTCAATGCTTCTCAATGTACCATATTATCTATGATATTGATGAGTTAAACTGACGGATTTCAGGTACATTGTTGTCATTGGGAACATGCAATAAACACACAAACCAATGTCTATCTGAAACAAAACAACAAATAAAATTATGGAACTAATGCAGGATCCGTATATGAACTATGCATGATTGGACGCGTGGAAAAGGAGTGGGGCCTGCACCATCTCACTCGTCAAACGAAACGCAAAAGTACTTATACTTCACCACGGTCTTCTGTGAAGTTAAAGTACTTCCGCGGTCAACTTGGCCAATTAGTACAACTGCTACTGGTAGTTCTACCATTGTTAACCTAAAATGTTTAACTAGATGACGCTGTTCTTAATATAAAATTAAAATCCATAAATCATCAATGGTCCTGGCCAGGACATTAGAACAAAGTTTTTTAATGCTTTGTATCGTCATTGTTCGATTATTAAGAGATATAAGTAAGTACTTAAGTTGTTAAAACATGTTTAAGTTAGCGGAAATCATAAAGTAAATTTTTCACGTAATAAATTATTTGATAAATGAAACGAATCATTCATAGCAGTTGCTAATTTATAAGGATCTAGTTTTAAACGTTTCCATACTGTTATTGGGGAAATTGTTATTGCTGGCCGGCTGCCAGGTCCGCAGACAAGAATTCTGGCAATTTATAAGACTTCCACCCCAGACAGCATTATTTAAGTTTTACTGTGTCATGAATTTAAAACGAAGTGTAGTTCATTGAAGAATCGTTTTTATGATTTTAACTCATCTTGGAATAAAGTTGAAATGGGTTCACGAATATTTAAAATGCTTCTAATAAAAAATATTACATAACTAGCCGCCCGCCCTTGCGTCGCACGGGTATCTAACGAAAATAACAATCATCAGGAATAATGGATGATAATAATGGTATAAGAATTTTTCAAATCTGTCCAGTAGTTTCGGAGTCTATTTAATGCAAACAAACAAATCTTTCTTCTTTATAATATTAGTTTAGACAAATATATTTTTTACGAATATGTGTGGTTTGCGTGTTTTACAATATTTATAGCTACTGGAAGAGAAATATTTCCATGTTCAGTTCCAGGAGGGGATAGACAGGAAAAAGAATATTCCCTTCTCCTAATTATCTCCTCCTCTTATCCTTTGTAGGAAATAATGGGAAGGGCAAGAGGACTGACAACGGGCCTGCATGTTGGTCTCAATGTGAAATTTGAAAATGCTTATTACGTCTCCATTTTAACCGTAAAGTGAGAATGAATACCGTAACTGAATACTCCATGGCCACAGTTCCATACTTCCCTGACGTTAAACGCTAAGTTGAATAATATAACATCTGACCTTACAATAACCTTCAAATATCCTTCCTAAATAATGTAGCAGAATGTATTACTAAACTCTGAGTTTATGTTCAACAACGTTATCACAATGAACAGCCTCTTAATACTAGTACGTAGATGTTGAAATATTGTTGGGATCCCGCTCCATACAGTTGGCCTGTGTCCAGGAATGACAATTCGTTCAATACAAACACGGGATGCTTCGAGTAACGAACTTCGGTAACCTAATAGTTTATTTTGTACGATATTTAAAAAACAACGTGGAATATTTATAGAGAAATAAGTAAATACGCTGACATCTGCAATAATAATGGTACTTTTCAAGATATTCGTTGTTTTTTCATTAGGACTGTGCTAGCACACCTCTTTCGTTTCATCTTCATCTATACATCTACGCATACATGCTCAAAGGTTTTGTACACTCTTAATACCGTGTATATGTCACCAATTTAGTCGGTATAAGTTCGCTTAGGTTTTTAAATATGATATTTTGTATTGATTTACGCTAACTGACAACAGATAGGATTGTAATTAAATGTCAAATAATTCATAGTTTGTGTTGCATGATATATAACGTGCAGATATTAACAGACAGGACCGGCAGAGCTGATGAGATCGGGATTGGTAACCGCACCACAATATGGCGCGCGTCCTCGCCGGCGCAATTTCCTCTTTAGCACATGTCGGCGACTGGAGGAAATGTCTTATTTTATAGTGTGCGGCGCACCATCCAAATGTACACTATTGATTTTCTTATAGCTATTTCAAGTCAAATATATTTTCAAAGTAAGCAGTAAATTATAGAAAGGATTTTAAAGTAAAATACAAAGCAATATGCATGCAGATACTAAGTAAATTGCTCAGCGTTCTACAAGAAATTTGTCTCAAACGGCAAGTGAATATTTAAATCTTAGATGTATTAAAAATAACCAATAAAGCAAGGAAATAGTTACTTAAGCAAACGCTGTTGTTCATAAAACAACATCTGATAATAAGCCTTGAAAGGATCGAATTTCGTCAGATTAAAATTAGAATAATCATATAAATTTCAGAAAATTGTGAACTGTACACAAATCTAAATTTGATCGAGAATCTCCTCCTTTATTGATGACTGCCCAACTTCACGATGTTGTAATGATTATTAAGTCACATTGCATGGCTACTCTAGTTGGTTGTTTAGCTGACGAGTGTCGCGCTACGCTGGATTTCAATGCACTTTTCACCCCAACAGAAATCGTAATCAAGTTGAGTCTGCCGAGACCCCTTCTAATTTCCTGTACGACTCGCGCAATAACATGAGGTACGCAATCCACAAACACAAGGGCGGTATAGAAATTAAATTGTTAAGTGCTGATGAGATGGTAAGAGTACGCGTAATATTATTTTTAAATAATCATGGTTACATAAATAAATAAATATGATTAAGAATTGATTCTTACGTTTAATTGCCTAAAATTATTTTATACTTTTAAGTGCAGTTCTTGTTTTTGAATATAGTTTTTTTGATGTCGGTTTTGTTTTTAATAGACTTCAAAAAGGAGGAGGTTATCAATTCGTGTGTATGTTTTTTTTTATGTTTGTTACCTCAGAACTCCGCTCCCGGTGAACCGATTTCGATGATTCTTTTTTGTTCGAGAGCTAATGCTTGTTGATTGGTCCCATTTTTTTTAGTCAAGATCCGATTGGTACTTTTTAAGTTATTTTTAATAATGCATAATATGACAACGTCGAATTTTACTTTCTTGGCTTACGTAGGCTAAACTATAGGACTTACATTAAAATGATGTACGAAATAATTGTAGCTCTTTATATAAGCTAAATAAAAGACCGCGATGACATATATCTTCTATAGTTGTCTCACAATAACCATCTTTATTTTAGGAAACATTAATTAAAACGCACTCGATACTTACTACGCGATTATTCGTGTTCGGTATGAATCCTTATCCATTTAAATGTCTTAGTTATCAAGACAATTTAATGTAGATTATAATTGTTCTTTGAACTATATCATTCTAACCAATAGTTTAGAAGATATATTATTAAACTACAAAGTAAGTAAAAACTTCGCGCAAGTGATTTCAAAAGCCCCATATAAATTAGATTCACTAAAATCGAGAAAAAAAAACTTTTGAACAAAAACAAAACCGACTTCAAAAAAACTATATTCAAAAACAAGAAATGCACTGTTTTTATTGGTCATGGTCCCCAAATTACCCATTAAAGTTATAAAGAATTTTAAATTACAAAGACATCCATTAAATCGCTTCTCTGAACGTCAACCCAAGACAGGATCACGTAGTAACAGATTTTACTAATATACCCCATACTCTCCTTCCATTACTTAACATAAAACAAAGGGAAGATGAGACTAAAAGCTTTGATCAAGGAACGTTACAATTGAATCCCAACACAATACAGCTTTCCTACATCTGTTCGCTAGAATTGATTTAATTTAAAATGAGATGTTATTAAATTTGAAGGTAAAAGCATACGCGTCTGTAATTTTGAAATTGGCTACCACTTTTGCTTACGAATTTATTATCTTCCTTTTACTTGGTATAGCGGCAGTCAACGTGTCTTTTATCTCAACGAATTCCACGAAAACCACTCCATCTCAATCATACTTAATTTGATTCTTTGCGATTTCTAAGAAAAAGTCATTTGTTGTTAAACAGAAAAAAAGTATTTTCTAGAACACCTTAAGAAGTCTGTGCGAAATAATGAATAATAATGAAAGTCAAAAATAGACATATGAAATTCTTATACCATTAATATATAATAATATCTACATGGATATGATCAATAATATCAACGCAAAAATAACTAGAAGAGCCTAGATAGAGCCTACATAGAAGCACATAAATACAGGGAAAGATTTAATGAAGTCTCAAAAGCTTTTGTCCGGCTCTTACCCTAATTCGGTTAACACATTTCAAGGTCTTTAACCTCTGATCGTTAGTGTAATTTGTCAATGTTTGATTTAGAATACCCAACATTTTAAATACCAATTAAATAAAATACATTTACGCCCGGTTTCTGATGGGCTGATCAACGGAAAAATTTGCTAGCTAGCTGTCATACATATAGGGGATAAATGGCTATTTAGGGCTAGGAAAAGTAATATTTTTTTTTAAATCTATAAATGTAAAACATTTTAAGAATTAAATTAAAATTGTAACAGCCCTGCTCGGTCTCCACTAATTAAGTAAGTCACTTCTAAATTTGGAGACCCTTTTCGATCACTTGTGCATATTCAAACCAAGCAAAATGATTCCGGAGTACATTGTCCACTAGGACCAGTTGGCAGTTAAAAGGATGTCCATGAGTCGCTGAAAAGTATATATTATCAATCACCACAAAGCCAAAATATAGTCGTTTCATATTACTAACTAACTAACTATAGTGGCGCGAGTCAAGTCTCCACTCTTTCCGATCCCGCGCCATCTCTCGTCAGTTTCGAATATTAATATTAATGTATTACTAACACAGATAATTTACCTACATCGACACATTTTAAATCAACGACAAAATCAAATTAAAAAAACGCAGTAGAAGTAAGAAATATATATTCACGGAAACGGTTCAATCTGCCCTCGACATTTGCACAAATTGGATGTTGCGGTGACGTGTAAAAACGGCCGCCGGATCGTGGCATCTTTCATATTTCAATGTCATCAGCCACCCGGACATGATGGAGTGCTGTGAAGTGACTTCATTAACATCTATCGTGTTAAAATAATTTTAACACAAGTGACAAGATAAGCAGGACGTTCTTACACAATATGTGAATAACTTTTAACCTTTTGTGTCTCGAATCCATCCAGAGAAAACTGGAGGTGAGGATATCATGTGTAATAGTGTTTTCGTAGCTTCATTGGGCATTGCAGCCGAAATTATGAGTTTTTTTATAGAAGGTGGCAAACAAGCAAAAGGTTCACCGAATAACAAGTGACCGCAACCCGTGAGCATCTGCAATAAGCTAATGGGTTTCAAATACGTTGCCTACCTTTAAGGGATAATTCCGTGAAACGAGACGTCGTCAGCATTTTCCGGTGAAGTAAGAGTCTGTGAAACTGTACAAAAACTTTCGAGCCAATTAATTGCAGTCACTGAGCACTAGGAATATTTATGAGGTACATCGATTTTTAAACAAACCTAAAGCATACATTTGCACTTTTTCGCAATAAAGGCTTCGAAGTCATTAGTATTTGATAGTAATAATGAGCAACATAATCTTTCGATGTAAATTTTAAAGCCCCTATGCACTGATTGGGCACTTAACGATGACTTAATTTTAAAATTAATAATAACGCCATCTAGTAATTAATTTGGTAACCTAGTTTAAGTAACTAGAGTATCAATATTAATTAAAGATTTTCGGAAAAAAATGAAAAACGAAATGATAAGATGTTTTTATTGGCACAGAGTGCTCATGTTACAATAAAATACAACCACTTTAACGTGATCCTTATTCATACTCCAAGTTACTTGTATTTAACAATATTAGCAGGTCACTCGATACACTCGGCCGCATTGTGCGTCAGCTTCGTATAATAATGTCATTGTTTCGAATATAATTCTGAATAGCCCAATCAGTCGACAATAATGCAATGTTCTGCGCAACATCGATACTTGTGAAACAATTGGACAATGCATTGTTCAAATTATTACGAACAATTATATTAAAAAAGAAAACCTTATTTATTAATGAATAAAATATTAATTAAATAAATATTTTACTTAAAAAAATCTACGATATTTTTGATATCTATTGCCCCGAGCCTTGGCAGTAAAATCGACCACAATGCCGATGTTAAGTGCCCATAAGCATCTGCAACAAGCCAATGAGTTGTAGCGTTGCCCACTTTGAGTGGACAGAGGACTGCATAGACAGTAATGAGGATATGTCCTTCGCCTAGTAAGTAGCCCTCCGCCGTCCAATCCTCTCCCCATTCCCATCCTTTCCTTTCAAGGAAACGATGGGAGGGGGATGAAGACTGTGGGCCTCCGGCACCTCACTCCTGAGACGAAACACAGAAGTATAAAATACTTCACGCCTGTCTTCTGTGAGGTCGTGGTATTTCATTGGGCTCGACCGCTGTTAAAATGGTTATCTTAATACGGTGTTATTCAGCTTAAGTACGAAATAATTTCATGATATCGCTTAATATCTGCACACACAACATGGATGCAACGTTATCATTGGATGAATTATTTATGCAATAAACGTAGTTTCATTTTGGCTTATAGAAGGCATGTTAGGTTATATATTTTCAATTTGTGATTGCAGTGAATTTTTTTATTTTATTTTATGTAGATTATTGAAATAAATACACACTATTTAAATTTTTCAATGTTAAAAGCGACCTGTTATTATACACTATATGAAACTGCTACACTCAATCCTCTCGACCCAACAGCTACCGCAGTGTTTAAGGACGAAAGGTCTATAAGTGTGTTGCCAGCAATGTCTTTCAGTGGGCGTGGCCCCTCTACTAGCACCATTAGATCACTCAAGGTCACACAAAGGGCAACGGAGATGACAATACTCAGAGTATCTGCGAGATCGCTTCAGAAATATTGTGATCCGTAGAACCAGGGTAAGTGACAATGGGCTGGACTCTTGCAGAATGTATGTTTAATGCGTCGAAAGATCCTGGATTGGTGGCCACGTACGACGCAGGGTAGGTACGCCTCACATAAGATGGGCCGATGACCTAATCAAGGTTGAGGGAGTCTACTGTAGGATTGCAGGGGACCGACCTCTGTGGTTATCAATGGACGCCTACGTCCAGCACTGGACTAACTTGTGGATTTAAAAATAAAACAACTTGCTACAAATATAAAGGATGTTTTATTACATGGTTTGGTACAATGTCATACTAAAACGTATACATTTGAAATAAAAAGAACTAGTTAATTATATATATTGACATATATTTTACTGTGATTTTTACTAATAGTAAAAAAGGTTTTTAAATAACTGCGATGTATGTTTTGTCGTCAATTTGTTTTAAATGCCATTTCAATTTGATATATCTATAAAGCTTCGTTCGGTGAGATAAAACACTATTTGGTATACAACATATAATAAAGATACTGGAATACACCATCATATAAAAATAATACCCGTATTATCATATATACATGGTTATATGTTTAACTATCTACTATCGTTGGCTATATATTATCAGGAATTATATTAACATAGTATATGTTCTCGATTCTACTAATTTAGGTATTTTTTATCCATCATTTGGTAAAAGGATAGTCTATTATACCATAAATTATGAACAAGAAAGACCTGTACAAATTGTTTCGGCGAGGAATCGAACATAACCGTTTCCACTGGCGTATAAGCTTGTCGCGATACAAACTCTCTCTCTATCTTTCTCTCTGAAAAAACTGAGATGAGTATGTTTTGTGAGAATGTTTTCGGCAGTGGAAACACACGGTAAGACAAGTAACATGTTAAAGTATGTTGTCTTCGTGTAATATTTGGCTTAAATACAAAAAAATAAAAGTGTATACTCTTCACAAGAGCGAATAGGCTAGTGCTGAAATATCATTTTAATATTTCTATCACATCGCCACTTAACACCAGAGGGGGTTGTGGCCGAATGCTAAGTTTCTTTTTTAAACATAACTATAGTTAGTTCCACATCAAGATAGAATTTTAGTAAACAAACAAACGTCACTTGGCGGCTATTACACTTCTTGTACTTTCATCGGAAATGTAGTTTTGTGGAAATTAAGTGAAGTGAAATTGTATTGTGATTGCTAATATTAAAAGGTACAAATAAAATACATCGGAATTTAGGAATTATATCATAAAAGGTAAGGTTTAACGTTTGTTTACAAAAATTCCATCTTATTGTGAAACGAACCATTGACACAAGTGATATTTCCTAATAAGATTCTTTTGAATGCAAATAGCCATTGTTATTTGCGATCTACGTACAAAGTTATGTACTTTAATTTAAATAACTTTTATCACTACGAAAATAATACTGTCTGCAAACTATATTTGATCTATAAACTTGATTATACATCTCAATGGCGGATCAAGGATTATCATTTGAGGGGGGTTGACCCCACTTGGGGTGGGTTTTTCAACTTTCTGAGGGTAGGTTTTGAGCCAGGTAAAACTAGAAAGCACGCAACATTTAAAAAAACTTAAAGACCTTTGCTTTTTTTTTTTTGCAGCTTTGGACGTGACGTTTTATGCGCGTGCGGACGACGCGCGTTGTGACCTTGTATCGCTATGAGTGCAGATAAAACGCAGCGGTTTCGTTCATCAACGCTTCGTCTGCGCGCACTAAAACCGTGTACAAAAGCCTTGGAATTCAAGGCTTTTGTACACGGTTTAGTTAATTTGTTATGGTAGATAGGGTTTGGGGGAGGCTTTAGCCACCCCCACTGGATCCGCCAAAGGTTTATCACACTATAACTTAATATATAATTTATTTGGTAAGTTTATTACAAATCTTAATTATATTCACATTTGTTTATAGAAAAATAATAAATAAATAAACGTTGACAATAATCTTACAATGGTTTCAGTTAATGATACTTTTGTCATCAAAATGAACAGAAATTACAAGGCAAAATTATGAACTTAACTATAATTAGGAAGCGGAAATTAGTCTCAGGTAGCTCTTAGGGTACTAGAAGGCTAAGTAGATTTCATAGATTAGAGGATAAGCCTATTCCTAATAGTTCACACATAAGGCACACACCTTGTCACGTCATGGGTCTTGTCACGTCTATTCATTTTATACGAATTTCACAATTATAAAATCATAAGACAGAACTGGATTTGGCAACGACAATGAAATATCCGTATCCATCAGATGATTTTTAAAAACTTTATTAATTAAATTATGTATATCTAGGTGAAAAAAATTCACTTAAACATAACCGGTTAATGTAAGGACGTGAATGAAATAAATAAGCTATTAAATATATACGAACTGAGTGCAACAGCTTGTTTAAACTCGACTCCTCTTTATTCCTTTCTCCAAACGAGCTGCATTTTTCATAAAGTCAAATCTACTTCTAATGCAGTGCACATTAGGGTTCTACAAAAAAGTTGAAAATACTTCTATATAGATTCGCTTGTCAAGGGTCTGTCTGTGTCTCCATGTCGCCGACTGTGCTCGTCAGGTCAGTTTCCTGATGCTCCGCGTCGCTGCGACAGGAATCAGTGTCGACTAGAACAAAAGATAACGTATAATTCGAGCAACTTGAACACATCTATACAGTTTGAAATCTAAATAAACATTTTTAAGTTTTTAATTTTTTGACTAGATTTTACAGGCGGTTTCGCTCGCTTTGTTTATTACTAAGGAAACGGCTTACGCTGTACTCTATTGTATATTGACCTGACCGCCGGTATTTACTTAGTGGGACGTTAGATGGCGTTAAATAGCATGCAAAAGGAACGTAAGATGGCGTTGAATTTTATTGTTCAAGCTCTTCGTCGGACGATCGTAATATCAATAATATTTTTTTAAATAAAAAGTAAGTGTTCTTTAATATATATAGATACTATTGAAAATATTTGCACAAAATTTTTATTGTCTTATTTCTCTATATGTTTTTTTGTAGCAAAAGACTTATTTGCATTTATAATATTAGTTAGGATAAAATTAAATTGTTCATTTAATGAAGACGCGTACCGTGCGCCCTCGTATCCAAGGCTAATACCGCTAGCGGCGCTTCGTCCAAGACGCCGGACCACCTCGCCGCCAGGACCCTGGAGCCCCTGTGGCCGCGCACCACCACCGTCGGCATCACGCTCTGCGTCATCGACCCGCCGTACATCGACACGCCGACACTTCTCCGTAGTACTGTACTAAATGGTTAAAAATACACTGTTTTAACACACTAATTAAAACGGCTTTACTCACGCGTGGTTCGGTGTATGTACCGACTAGTTTCGAGCCCTTCGGGGGCTCTTCCTCAGGGTGAGTGGGGCTGGCATAAGTTCGCGGTCGCGGAGCACCTCGCACTGTCAGTGCCGTTTTAATTAGTGTGTTAAAATATGTCTCACGAAAGTTTAAATAATTTTAATACACTGTTTGTAAAATACATAATTGCTAGTATATAAAAACACAAATTACGTATACTGTTGATCGTATACAGTATCTCAGGATTTTTGCAATAGCATTATAGTATGTAATATAGTTTTTTTTTTTTATTTTTCGTACTACCGTCTTTTTTTCATGCATGATTCTTAAGCTAATTGTTAATAACAAATATGTTGTGATGAAAACATTTATCACGACGATAGTCTAACGGCGAATTCGAACCCAATACCTTAAGTTCTGCAGTGCGTACCTTTTACTATTTCAACTTTATATCCTTGTTTTATGTAACTTTAATTTGATAAAATAAAATTGTAAGAGTGATGACAAATCACCTCCCATCTTCATTTGACACACATTCTGTATACGTTTTCTAAAGAATCCAAATTATTCAATATAATTACCTTTCGTCGTTATCTCGTCGCGGACGACTTTTCTTTTTGCACATAACAACTAATGCAACGCAAAGCGTGGTGAGTATTGTCAGCAGGACCAGAGCCAACGCCGCTCCTATGAGCAGAGCCACACTGTTGTCGCTCGTCGGCTGGGCCGGGGGACCGGGCGTCATAGTTTGCAGGGAACCTGGCAATGTAAAATGTTTATTGCATTTCCTTTCACTTAAATTAATATGTAATTATATACTAAATATATATAAAAGAATATTATGTAAGATTGTCGTGTCACGATGTTTGTCCGG
>JWHW01030068.1:107641-139310 GCA_000931545.1 Papilio glaucus | reverse complement strand
TAACTAACAGTCCTCTAGGAGACCGTGTGTATGGAGTTGGAGGAGACCGTGTGTATGGAGTTGGAGGAGACAGTGCTCCATATCATGTTATATTTATAGTGTCCGTCTAAATATCACAGCTCACTGAGATTGATGAGGAGATTGTTGGAACACTGAGGGGTTGCTGGGTTTCTTCAGACGGCTAGTCCGGTTGGAATGATTCCTATCCCACCCACAGGAAAAATACGCGCTAGCCATGGAGTTGGAGCAAATAACCCCCTACTACTAACCCTGTACATTACGGGTGTGACTGCTTATAGTATCTACATTTATTACCTACATTTTTTACAATTTAAATACAACAAACCTTGAAATTAATATATCGTAGATCCAGTCTGCTTAAGTCAGCGCCGGCCAAATTGACCCCTTGGTACCTTAACTCAGAAGTAGTAGGGGTCAATATAATGGAGTGCACAACATCCTTTCTCGTAAGTGAATGGTTATTGGCACTAGCAGATGTCGACTCTTCAATCAACTGATTTAAATGTGGTATCATGGAATCAACACCTGAAAATTTAATTACATACATATTATTAACTTAGAAAATTTGTATTGACTATGTTTACAATAATTATTTTATTTCTAGTAGCCTCTTGCCAGCCTTCCTTTTCATTTTTATAATGTACTCGGCTCACTTTTACACAAAACCGGGCAATACGTCTACAAATTTACTTTACCATAAAAAAACCTTGGTACCTCATCATCTCCCTAGCCTGTTCATGCTTTATATAGGGTTGGCAAAATATATATTTGTCTTCTAATCAATCTATCATCTGGCATTTCAATAGTCACTCCTATCTTAATCATGTCACCTTAAATGCAAACCATCCAATTGTTACACATACATATCTTAAACTGTCCTTTTCACAAACCAATCTTCCTTCTCCATAATATACTAACTCTTTGCTCCTTAATTTAAGATTTAATTTCAGGTACAATAAATTATGTTAAGCTAAAAATGAAAAGTTATGTAACAAACAACAGACATGCTTTGTATATTACTTGTTATTTGAATATCATTTTAAATTTAAACATCAGCTGGTAATTACGAACACTGGAGCCTGAAAACAGAAACTTTTCACTCTATATGTCATCCTTGCAAACAGTTTTGGTTTGGTACAATGTGCACAAAGTAAAATCATTATCTAATAGATAGTTCCCATTAAATCATACTGAACATGGAGTATACATACATTCATATAAAGTTCATGAGAATATGATCTACATTAGTAAGAAAATTTTTTATGCAAAAATTATATTCAGAAATATTTTTTAATGATTTGATGGATGAGTTTAAGTGACTTCATATATTCTACTTACTATATTAACATATTAAATTAAAGTACCATAAAATATAGCTTCTTCCAAAACTCCTTTAGGATTAATATGTTTGTCTAATATAACATCACCATGTCTCAAATAGTTTAGTATTGGCTCAAAATAATCTGGACTTCTGTCAATTAAAAAAGCTCCATTGGAATCTGTGGCACTTGGATTCATAAGATAAACATTATTATCATCAGCGAACATACGAGCCAGCATAGATAAAGGTTCTTTAGCAAGAAGCGTTGCTCTGGACGTTGTGAAGTGTTTTCCACCAACATTTAGTGTTATCCAATCAGACACGGTGCGTTCACTATCAATACTCGATTGAGTACAATCACCTAAATGTTTAACAGTCTCGCAGAATTCCGAGGGTCGTTTTGTTTCCAAAGAGAGGTACAGTGTCTCCTCATCTCTTATAACCCTCATGTCAACTACTTCACAACCATTTGACGAGAACAATTTAACATTTTCCTTCCCTATGTTGAACAGCAAGGAAATTTGCGATTTGAACGTTTCAGTCGAATCTTCCACCGCCATAAGTTTTCCATCTTCTTTAGATTTGTTTCTATATACATATACACGTCGCATTATATGACTAACGTTTGTAAGGAATAAATAATAACTTAATCGACGGAATGATGACAAAAATCACAATAATGCCAAGAGGAATGACAATGGAATTGACATATCATATGGCATATGTCATATGTCACTCCCTCACGTTTGACTTTTTTTTTAAAGATTTTATGGCCCGGTAACGAGACCTTTAAGCCTTTGACATTTAGATAAACATACGTCAAACCGGATAGTCTTCGCGGATAGGTTGCAACGAGATAAGTTTCTGGGAAGAAAAGATAATACACTATTATTAAGTGTAGGGTAGCTGTTGCAGAAATTGCAACAGAATTTGCAACAGCAATAATTATATTCTCTAATTATTTTTTCTCTAAAAGGCCTGCTTGCCTGAACTATCAACGACCTGGCATCTAAAAGAACCGTTTTAAATATTAAGTGATAAGTCAAATTTGAAGATAAAACCATAATATTCTGAATATCCTGGAGGAAGAGCTGGTCAGCTACAAATTTTAAGATATTATAGTTTAGGTAAACATCAAGTTTTTTTTTATTATTATATAGCATACAGATTTCACTGCAAGTTGCATACCCTAGCTTCAACCATGCTAGTTTAGATAATACAATATTGTCTTGTATTGAAACCCTAAAAGTCCTTTGTAGACCCACCCGCGTAAAGAGAACGGGACACTTAAAAACTGCTGTTTTATAATTTAAAGTATGTGTAGGCACTTAGTATTTTTTGTACATAAAATATTCAAAAATTAACAATATGTCATCGAAATATAAGTCATGATACTGGAAATATATTAAAAGTTGTTAAAGTGCAACATTCTGTATATGTGTACAGGAAGAAATAAATAAAAAATACCAATTATTTTAGGGTATTTAGGTATAGCATAGTCTGAATATATCTATACGTTTTACGTGTATGAATGGGAACGTTCCCATTTATTTATATTAAAGGCGTACATTTTGACATAATGTAAAACAAAGTCGAGTTTTTATGAATAAAACATTAATAATTATAGCAACGAGAACTCTGGACCTTTTCATTAGTCTAAGTGTCACACAAAGAGTTGTAGAAATTCTTTCTCATAATAAATGAGAGACGTAGCAATTATTATAAAATCTAATGAACCGGGCAAAAATATATCATAGGGAATTGAAGAATCTTTATTATTTATGGACAGATCATACCGATGCCTTGTGTCATTAAAGATATTGACCAAATTATTATTATATTTTAAATAATAATAAACTTTTTACATGTTGAATCGTATTTTCAATTATAATTAGAGTGCTTTTACACGATCGTTTTTTTTTTGCCGGACGACGGACCGTGTTTTTTTGCCGGATTCCGGTGGTGAATGGTTTATAATGAATGTGTGGACATAAACCGGATAATGGTCAGGCAACCAATTTACGCGTTACGACACACACACACACTGTACACGCTGAGAAATGTTAACCCGTGTTTACGGCAGAAAGCATAAACACACAATTAGCATACACACACAAATTCATCATGTACACGACAAGAATTTTGTCGGATCTAGGCACGAAAACCCACCGTGCCTGCGGCAGAAAAGAAGAATAGGAACATGTAAACGACAAGATTATTTTTGACAAGTCGTGATTGAGGTGCGCTTCATTATTATTATTGCCATTTCATGAAAATCGTTGTTCAGTATAATTTAAATTTTAATATTAATTTTAGTTTGTATGCAAACAAAAGAATGTTACTACGTTACGTGTTAAATAGCGTTATCAGGGAAAAGTAGGGCTTAAAAGTGGATGTTGTGCCTAGATTGAGAAAGGTATCGAAGCATTCGTTGGTGCTTGCATGTTGAAGGAATGAATGAAGAGAGAATAACGAAACAAATTTGCTAACGGTACTGACTGTTCAATGTCACTGAAATGACGGCCAGGCGCATTAGCAATTTGCGGGGGTTATATGCACTAAAGCTTCACATTTTTTTTAATAAAATGGAATAAAATCGTGTGAATATTAATCTATTATTCTAATATGATAATGAATATTAATATATCCCACAGCCTTACACTATATATATATATATATTTTGTGTAAGGCTGTGGGAGCCGAATAACTACTACTGCGTACTTATAAAACCCAAATACATTTCGTTATTGTTCGCCGGGGTCCAATTCCAATTAGTCGGTCCGCAGTTGACTGCTTTTATTACAAACGGTCTGCGTACGTGTTCGCTATATGGGCAATGCGGGAAATGCTATTTTTTTATTACTAACTGCCGCTTTTAGAACGAAGGCTTTTATGCTCCTGTAGACAGAGGTAGTAACTAATATCTGAAGTTTTATGAGCTCATGCTTTTTTATAATTAGGAAACTAGTGCTTGGCCACAGTCTTACCTTAAGAGATGATCTAAAGGATGGTACGCACTAACTTAGTATTGGCCTGTTCACTCTTATCTTGAACGACCCCACAGCATAATCAAAACGCCATGATATGGCAGTGTATTTTATAGTGAATATTTTCATCTCTATTGTAATAACAGTCGTAAACTCATCATTACCTTGCATCACATCCAATATGTGACTGCACATGGCCCTCGTAAAATTGATACCCTCTGATGTTGCCGATAAATGTTTAATTTATATGTTATTGACATAGTTTCCGAGAATATTTCACATATTTGTGTATTATACAATATACAATGTTTTGTTATATACATGTATTATTATAAAATACATAGTAACAATGGCAGGGTTTTTAAATAATTTTAATACGATTATTATTTATAATTTTTTAAATATTATAACTATACGTATATATCATAAATATTTATTCCGTGACGAAATAAATCAAAATTTAATTCTCCGAAGTAAAGGCCGCATGACGATGATATTTACCTTATAAAAAACATACACTCTTTATGTAAAGGACAGTATTGAAACAATTAAAAGGAAGCTGCAAAAATCCATCTTTGATTCTGAACACTTAAATATAACCTTAAAATTGTAAGTAACTTGTTCCGCTGGACGACTTTTCTTCGTTAGTGAAGACGGCTGAATGTTGCCGAATGCGAAAGACACAAAAGAGATGCGAAAGACAACTTATGAAGAAGGCTGTTGGGGAAGGTGTACGCGAATGTTCAGCAGTCGACTCATACTGGCTGACGATGTTGGTAGTGAGATATTTTTTATATTAGGTACACTTAAAAGTATGAATCAAGGTTTAAAAATATAAGCCAACGTAAAAAATTGTCACAACTTTTACGAGGAAAATATACAGTGTTCCATATCATTGGGAGCAATTCCCTTTAATTTAATGTAAAGATCAAAGAGAGCCGAGTGATAATTTATTATTCAATTTGTGAATCATCATGAAAATTATTTGGAACATATAATCCGTTGAAACGAAGGATGACTCAAGCATTTGTTGAAATGGATTATTTGTCATAAGAGCTTGCAAAATATTTATATTATTAAATCCCCTCCCTCATTTCGAGCACCATTTGACGGCAAACCTAAGTGATGATGGGCCGGACACATTACGAACAGAACCGATGGGGCGGAAAAATCCTGGAATAACGGCCACAGGTCGACGCAGCGTAGGCAGGCCTCCCACAGGATGGACTGAGGATCTAGTCAAAGTCGCGGGAGTCCATTGGATGATCTTTTTGGCGATCAATTGGGGACGCCTACTTCTAGCAGTGGAGGACAATCAGCTGAAAAGAAGAAGATTAAATAAGAGTAGTTTTAGCCACGAAATAACTGCGAATGCAGAGTCATATGTTGTTTATAGTTATAGCTGGTTTCTGCTTAAAGAGAAGGATAGTTTTACGCCTGACAGATGATGCTTTCGAGGAGATCTTAAAATAAAATATCTTTACAACGAAATATATTATTTTCTCTTCTTGCCTGCACCTACCATTCCTATAAGCACATTTTAATATTTTAACCTACTAAAAATATAATGATTTTAACCAATAAATAATAATATATAGAAAATGTAGTAGGGCTATGACTAAATGCACCAGCCCGTCCCGTGACTTCGTCGAGTTCGAAGAATTAATTCAAGTAACTTATATCTATATTTTAGAAGCTTTCATCAATCGACCTAGTCACCGCCTCTGTCTATATGAATGTCTAGACTTTCTCAAAAAACACTATTAGAAGATATTTTCTACAAATTTTAAAAATCATGAACGAATTTCGACGATTACATGAACACAAGTATAATTAATACACATATAAATAAACGTTTTTCTTTACATAAATACAAGACGATGTCCCATTGATAGACGAGTCTATAATAGACGCGCGTCTAGCCGGATTTAACTCGCTGGCATTCGGGAGAATTCCTGGCGCTCACCGCTCGTTTGACCCAAATTCTCTAACTGCAACTACCAATTTTTTTTATCAAGAAAAACAAATTAACTCGGATAATCTAACGAGTTGGCAGGCAAATACGTTTCTGCTAGTTAAAATAATAGTTAAATAGTAAAGTTATACGGAGAATTTTCAGCTTAGGTGCAGTTGCGGTTAGAGAGCTGGGTGAGGCGGCTGTTACGTTACTTTATTTTCTTACCGTCTGTTATTTCAAAAATTGAATGAAAAGAAACTTATTAGATATAGATAAATAAATAAGCTCTCATGAATGTTATCGTGATTAATAGGAGGCAGTACATCTTCAATTTAAACTCATTTATATATATAATTTTGATTAAAATGTATACATGTTTTAAACAATAAATGGATAGTTGGCATATCACAACCATACTTGTTTATCTGAGCTTACGCATTTTAGGAAGACAGATATCGGTACAAAAAACCTCACTATTTTCTTTCCGCGCATGTACGGGAACGCTTAAGCTCACATCCGCAGCCCCGGTTGCTAATCCTGCGAGAACAAGCCTTCCCATGTTTTTTCCAAGAAAGAAGTTCAGAGATATGGAGCGCTCCCTCTTACACGAGCTTTAATTTTGGGGGCGACGTGTTCCATCGAACCGTCGCCACCAGAAAACCGCCAAAATAAATAGAGCGGCACAAACTATAAATAATAACTATGAACTTATATCGAAGTCAAAATGAAGTCTACGTCCCTATTACTGCCTGCGAGGGTACGTTGAACGTTATCACGCAGATTGACGTTCAACGTAGGTACATTCTTATTCAATACTGGAAATAATTTTGGCGGAACACTTCATAAGCGTGGTGACTTCCCGAGAGCGGATGACATAACGGGAAGCATTCCCTTAGCCGTGTTTTATTTATACCAGTCTAGTCTCGACAGGCACTCGCGGCCGTCCACCGTGTGAGATAATTTTGTGAATACATATTTTCAACGTGATCATATAATCGTCACGAGACGCCGGCGCCACGGCATTTGGCAAGAGCACTTCATTTAAAACTACACGTTCATAGTTATGGCTTCCATAGAAGATATGGCTTCGCCCACGAAAAGGCTCTCAAGGCCCAAGATAACCCTTCTAATCCCAGATGCGACCACACCGACCCTTGTTAGAGGTCCGCAAACAGCATCTTCTGTGTACAGATCAAGTCCGAGGTATTACAAGGCGCCACCAACTCCCAGTTCGCATATCTCCGACCCCCATGGCAATCCTTACTATAACCCCTTCATTCACATGTACCACAACAAAGCCTCAGAGTTCATGTTTAAACAGTTCGAAGGGTTCAAAGACTTCACTATGAATACCGCTAAAAGTGGCCTAAGTGCCGGTGAAAAGTCGGCATTTTGGTTTTATAATAGGTTAAAATTACTGTCCAAAAAGTGGTTTACGCATTTGTTTTTGACTCTGTGTTTGGTTGTGTACAGTCTTATTGGTGCCGGAATATTTGCAGCTTTAGAAGGTAAGTTAAATTTTTCATTGTTTTTGTTTAAGCCTAATTATAATAACACCTTAAGTAATTGTTTTTAGGCATTTTAATCATATTTATTCGTCAATACGCGCATCGTAGAGAATATACATATATGTATCTTCTCTACGGTGACTTACTCAATACAGATATTAATTGTTTTGTAAAAAAAATGTGGCTAAATGCTCTTTATAAAGCTGCATCATTAAATATGATTTTATACTCTTAATTCTAACACCTAATAAATATTTCATAGGGCAGATTTCAATGCCTTAAGCGTTTTTTCTCTCAACTCAGGGTGTGGTGAGATATTAATAGGGGCGAAGTGGTGGCTTAGTCAAGAGCAAAAGAGTAAATTAAAGTTATACTATATAAAAATGTATATAAACACTAAGGACTTAAATATAAAGATAAATAGGTTAAAACAAAATGCCAATAGCCTAAGGGTACGGACTGTCAAGAGGTGACAAGAGGTCGTGTGTTCGAACTCGCCATTAGAATGGCGCGAAACATGTCCATTCATTTATTTGTATGACGTATGATATTTATAATTGATGATCATCATCAGCATATCAGCCTGTACTAATCTACTGCTTGACATAGGCCCCTTCCTTGTCATACCACTCTTTATGTTTTTGGGCCTATCGAATCCACGTCCTGCTCTGCACTCTTACTACGCCATCCACCCATCTAGCAGGTGATCTGCTAACTGTTCTCTTTGCCTCCCGAGGCCACCACTCCATCACCGCCTTAGTGCACTTGCCAGTTTATATTTTAAATAATACTAATCTTTACCTTACGTCTGGTGTTGGTGTATAATCTATCACGTTTTGAAATCAAAAAGTGGGTATCAATTTTTTTCCCATATTTCCTAAATCCTTTAGAAATCTGCTTATTTTTAGTAAAATAAATATTTTTAAAGTGACCGTGGATAATCCAATTCAACCTAAGTCACCTCACCTTGTTATTTTACTCTGTGGTCAAACAAACATTTACCTAGGACCGGAATACTCGAGGGCCTTAGATGAAATTGAGCAAAAGGGAAACAAAATACAATGTAGAATATCAACATGTCGTGCGATATAAAATGAAAAGTGTTAACAATTGTTTAAAGTAATAAAAAGCCTACACTCATGATTTTATTTTACAGGATAGGACAGATAATTCAGTAGCCGTTGCTATAATAAAATAAAATGTTTATTACTTGTAGGTGGTTGTTTACTGCTTGAAAACAAACGACGGACCACGTTCGTACCTTATTAAAATAATATTTTCCAAGAAGTTAACTGAGGTGTCAGAGCATTTCATTCGTATTCTTCCCCGAAGTGTCAGAGCTAATTCGATGATGTGATGAATGATGATGATTGACCTTGATGACCTTGTTCTAAAAATCTTGTGGTTTCTGCGGGTTATTTTGGTTCATAAATTATAATTTATAATTATTTAAAGTTAGGATCAGGCAAAGTTCTTACTAGTTTCATCGTGTAGTGTTATAAAAAAGTTATTACTCTGTCCTCTTCAGATTTAGAAGCGGACAAGCGAAAGACGCGTGACTTGCTTATGAAATCATTATTTTTTGTAAAATATTATTAGTCATCGTATGAATATGAGAAGTAAAGTCAATAAACTTTGCTACGTACGAAGCTTTTAATAGGTATCACTTGTAGATGTTTTAATCAGATATTCTACTCAAGTGTATAATAAAATAATTCCGTTATAAAAGTGTCATCGAATTTCAATGGCGGCAACTTTACGTTCGGTTATTCTTAAAAATCAGTTGGAAAATAATAGAACTGCATTTTATGGTTAGATTTTATGAGACGAAAGTGCCACTATTGACGAGTGGCTTGGTTATGATTATAACCGTCATGGTTGTAAAATTTTTGGAGATTACTTTGAGTTGTCGCATGATAAAAAGATTCACTTGGTAATGAGCGGGTGCTT
This sequence comes from Papilio glaucus, assembly GCA_000931545.1. Classification (NCBI taxonomy): domain Eukaryota; kingdom Metazoa; phylum Arthropoda; class Insecta; order Lepidoptera; family Papilionidae; genus Papilio; species Papilio glaucus. The sequence goes on along the minus strand of JWHW01030068.1, from coordinate 129,566 downwards.
TTACTTTTAACATTTCCAAAGACCTACGTTGTCGTCGGTAGGTCATTTGTACATACTTTGAATATGATTAGTCGCAAATTGAACGCTGCTCAACGTTTTCTTAGTTTAACACACTAATTAAAACGGCTTTACTCACGCTTGGTTCGGTGTATGTACCGACTAGTTTCGAGCCCTTCGGGGGCGTCGCGACCGCGAACTTATGCCAGCCCCACTCACCCTGAGGAAGAGCCCCCGAAGGGCTCGAAACTAGTCGGTACATACACCGAACCACGAGTGAGTAAAGCCGTTTTAATTAGAGTGTTAAAATTGTCTCACGAAAGTTTAAATATTTTTTTTTTGATTTCTTAGTTCTTTTTGTCACTCGTAGTATTATGAATCACATGAGCAACACAATGGACTTGCTGGGCGATCAAAGAACACAAAGTAGGATCAGGCATGTGATCATTCCTTAGATTGTAATTACGACCGACACCTTGAAACATAAAACTCCTATTCACTAACCGAAAGGTTTGTAAAAGGTCACTTGTAAGGACTTGTTTATCGCAGTTAAACGTTTTACGGACCGTAAGTTCTTTCATAACTAGGTTCCACTTATGTTCGTGACACGAGTTATTGACCAACAAAGGCGTTTCGCAATTCGTTTTTAGAGAAAAATTTTCTCATTTCCCGGTAAATGTTGTTTTTCTCGATTTGTAAACTTCGAACTGTAAATATAAAAGCTGACTCACAGTGTTCCACGAAATATTTCTCTTGGACGTTGATTTGTATTAACGTCACCTGTATTTACACTTCTTATGTTCGTTTACGGCGTAATTACCTTTTGATTATTGTATATCTTTATTTATCACAATTTCCAGTCGACACTTTTATAGTCATTAAAATAGAAGGGTTGTCATTTAATTTAATTCAGACGTCTCCATATATTACGCATCAAAACACTAGTTAATAGTTGGATGCTACTTCCACAATTCCACGACTAGCGCTTATTTTGTGTGCGGGCAAGGATCATTCCAGCCAGCCCAGCTATCCGAATATGAAAAGACTATTATAGTTTCATTAATATTTGGTAATTTGCTAAGAATATTCAACATATCAAATTTATAAAAACAGATGAAAGATAAAGAAGATTGTTTTGGTGGTAGTCGTAAATTTGTGTTTTACGAAAAACAATATAAGCAGGTATAAACTACATGTTACGGATTTTATAAGCAATTGACTTGTTAATATATTTTTCCTGTATACTTTAATTTATTGAAATTGTGTACAAATCCCGTGGGTAAAAATATATTCATGAAGGATAAAAATCCTTTAAAGCATCACTTTAGATAAAGCTGATAGCTCAGAACACGGTATATACATTTAGCGTAGGTCTCATACTTTTAGATTAAGTGGCTCATATTTTGCTGATATTCTAATGGCCTTTGTACTCAAACTGTCAACATTTTATAGTTAATTAAATTAATAATTAAGAATAAGTAATTTGTACATTTGTGTGTACTTAAGAATTGAAAATAATGAGACTCGGCCTATAAATTTAAGCGGTAAATTTTTTGTTCTGTCGCTTACACAATCATCACACTGATATCCATCTCCAGAGACATTTTCACACTTATCTCCATAGATAAACTGCTAGTTTAGTCCTTCTATAGAAGTTCGAAATTCGTACCGGCAAATATATAGCCCTTATAAATAAATAGCTCTTTTTCATACGGTTTTTTTCTGGACATTGATAAAAAGTTTACAACAGTATCGGGACCTCTATAAAAATGCTGACCCATGTTCTATAGAGTTGCCATACCTCGAATACGACAGAAACATTTCCTTTCTTTGTTTAGTTTAATAAATAAATTACTATAAGTTATAAGTATATATATTTTTGTACTTTATTTATTTGCTTAATCTTTGTGCGAGTAAGACAGAACAACAGTCAAGAAAATTTGATCATAAAATTTATAAGATTAACTTATAATGAGCTTCCTTTCAAATACAAGTAACTACGTAAAAACATGCGAATAAACTTTAGATTTGATTTTGATTTGAGCATACAACATATATTATAATTAATTCAACTCAAACCAAAAAACGGTGAAGGAAAATATTATGAAACAGGTATGTTTTTTAGAATCACAAAATTCGAACACATGTGACATCCTCCAACGGCATCTCCCTCTTTTGTAGAGGAAGCCTGTGTCCCTCCAGTGGAAACGTACTAAAAAGGCTGATAATTATTATTTATTTGTTATGTATATATGTTTGAGTTAATATACATAGCAAATCAAAATTCTAGCTACTTCTCTGTAATCACGCTTTGAATTTTATTGTTTTAAGCATTGTCCTTCATTTGTCTAAAATGTCAAACTTGATAAATTTCTAAAATGTTTAGGTAAAATGTGGTCTTCCAATATTCTTGAGAGCACGTCGAGAAATTCAAATTTCAAATGAACATAGTTATGAGTGAAACATATTTTATTGTAAAGAGGATTTACTTCTTCTAATTAATAAAATATATCTTGTGAAATTTGATCTAAAATATACTATAGATTTTTTATATCAGGTAATTAATAGATTGGGGTAAGGTGGTTGTGATTAGAAATGAAATAGAAAAAAACTAAGTTGAAGAAATGTGTTTGGTGTGGAGTGTTGATTTCTTTTTAATTATTTAGATATTTCTCGATGTGCATGTGCATATAGAAAATAGCGAAAGTCTCGTCAGGAATGATGTGCTAAAATTTCTGCGTTTGTGGTTAACATCGTAATAAGTGTTTCCAATGAAACATTTTTTATTGCAAATGATTAAATACTATTAACAAATATTGTTATAAAAAACTTTTAAGATAACAATTTTGAATAATTGATATCATTAAGGTGACACATTTCCCTTGGCAGAGTGACGTGGACGTTTATCGGAATAATAATGTTACAAGTGTTCACGAAATTTCGATGACAGTGTCTGCTACGCGACGCCCACGCGACTCAAAATATTGTCCGGAAAATTATTACGAGAAAAGATATCTTTAAATTGGAGGCGCCAGTAATATAACATCAAAATTAAATTATCAAATTGTATTACTGGACACTTGAAGTGTTCTGCGAAATTATTGATGTGAAACATTAATCAAAAGACACCCAGAGGCATTAGTGGATATAAGTTCCCCAAAACATCGCTACAAAGATAGCTTAAATCAAGAGGACTCCCCCAACCGTTACCAGATCGTAGATCCATCTTGTAATCGTGGAGTGTCCACACACGCTGCGACTTATCGTGTTTGTGTCATTCGTTTTAAGAAACAACGGCAATCAGCCCCAAGTCCGTAAATCCGTATTGGTCAATATTGTCCAATTGACCAATATGGACTCATTGCGTGCAAATTTTATAGAGAAATCTTTCTTTTTTTATAGAATAAAGTGGCAAACGAGCAAGCGGATCACCTGCTGTTAAGTGAACGCTACCCATAGACATCTGCAACAAGCACATGTGTTGCAGATGCGTTGACCTTTAATGGACTGAGGAGACATAGACAGGAATAAGGATATTTCCTTTTACCCGTTAACCCCCTCCTAGGCTAGGAAGGGGAAGAGAACTGAAATTAGGCCTCCGGCACCTCACTCATCAGACGAAACGCAGAATACTTCTACTTCACGTCTGTTTTCTGTGAGGTCGTGGTATTTCACCGGTCGAGCCGACCCATTCGTGCAACAGATGTTGTTGTTGCGGGCCCTACCACTGTCCTTCTCACGCATACACACGCTGTTGTCAACTCTGGACTGAGAATACTCAGAATTGAGTAGTCTCAGTCCTTTAATTTCTTGTCAATATTCGACAATCATAAGTATGATGCCTACAATATTCAGTCGTCAGCTTTGAATCAAACAACAAACAAACCCGCGGTTATATTGAAAGTTAACGCTTACACAAACGAAATTCGATGACTTTGTAACTAACAGCAATAAAGTTGTTTTCTGTTAAATCAAAATTAACCTAAATAAACTCTTAATTAAAGCCAATGTTCGCTTAAGTTTTCGATATTCAAAATGTAAGGGAATCTCCCTTTTATCGGCATAAAGTTTTAACGCCAGGAAGTTGAACCTCTTTGGCTCTTTACCGTACAAACTTTGATAATAGGCAGCGTTAGCAGCCAAAGCCCGAAGGTTAGGAGTTTGTAATGGAGTTGTAACGTCATTAACTAATGGTTAATGTTTCAACGGACTTGAGTATTTTTTTAAGCATCCCAAAAACAATATTATATTAGATCTTCATTAATGTTAGTGTTATTGTTGTAAATCGAAACTATTGTTAAATATTTCATCCGCCTACATTATGTATAATAAGTGATTACAAATTCGGGGATTTATTTTTCTTAAAAATAAAATACAATGATTGAATTAAAAATTAAAAAAGGAGTTCGTCGTAACTGTTCCAAATTCAAATAAGCATGTTGCTGACTCGTGCTACTGACTTGTTGTTCACACGAACCTATAAGATTTTCTCCTACCAAATATCGTCCAACGTGGCTAAAAAAGTTTTCACTTGAAAAACGTCCTTGGGATGGGACTCCTCAATTGGGACCTTTTTAAGTCTTCGCTTTTCGACACCTAATGACGTACTGCTCCTACAATTTTTGTATTTATAACTGTGGCCCGCGGTTTCACCCGCCCTACAATTTTACTTAAAGGAAATGATTACCTACATAACCTCATCATCACCTTTTCCCGCGTATGTGGGGTCGACACAGCATGGCCGTAGCACAATTAAATTGATATAACTTTTCCATTTATAAGCCGATTGAGATAAAACAAACACTAAATGTTAAGTGAAGCTTACCTCAATACATTAGTGAAAACTGCACCTAAATGGGTTTAGCTGTTTCTGAAGGCCCCAACAATAGTTTTCTCAAATATCTTCCATGTACAGTCAGCGATCAGTTACATTTTTATTATATGTATAGATATCATTGACTGGCACTACAATAATTTATTAGTTTAGTTTTGATTTGTTTACTACGTTATTTTAATATTATCTCGTAGATTTGATCATGATATAATAAACTTATTATTATTACTGTCCGCAAACTTTATTTTTCGTTGAATCTACATGAATATTGACGCCAGAATAATTTTATCAAAAATTTCCAGTGAAATTTAATTACGTAGTCCATCCATAAATAAAAAGTTAAACCTTGCGTATTATATTTCTGTACAGTTTTAAAATAATATTTTACGTGTGGCAATTTAGTTCAAGGCAATGTTTAAATATAACATCAATATATTTTAATCATCATTTTGTTTAGATAAACAAGATGTCGTTATGTTCATTTCATGGGAAATTTATAGTGCGAAAGTGAGTTTCCGTGTTGGTAGGGGACGTCCTAAGTGAACTTATATTGACATAGTGTGATACACTAAAGAAAGACGATATAAAGACAAACGAGCAAGTCTTTGTATGTACATAACCTAGGAATGTGTAGGTATACACCGTTCATACGAATGTAGAAGAAGCGAGAAAGGTGTACCAAATGTAAATGAAATTAAAAAACGTTTATGTGAGCGTTAAAAAATAATGTAGTAAGCTAGGCTCGAGACTCGTTTTATAGGACCCAGGACTCTTTCGTCTTAGTAGTGGTGATGGTACGTGACGTGATTTATATCACTGAGTGTTTAAAACAATAACATAATTAATATTTACATCTGTATTTTACGCCTACCTCACCATGGTATGGGGGTGAGTTATTTTTACTTTGTTATTATGAAGTGCTGAGTCGACTGCCTCAATCATCAACTTTGATACCAACTTTCTACAATCGAGTTCTTTAATTTCGCTTACCATAACAAATTGAACTACATATTAAATGTGTGATCTATGGGTATATCGCATGTTAAGGTAGTTAATAATAAATAATTCAAATATTAAAATTTAAACAAGTCGTCATTGTATAAAGAGTCTCAACTTTGCGACATTATAACATTTTCCTGATAAAGGCAAATTCCGAAGCTTACTCGTATAATTCAAACATAGTAAGTTTCACGAACATTTGCTCTAATTAACACTTTGCCCTTACTGAGCAAAATTCCGAACAAACAGGTGTGTTTGTCCCGGAACGTTGTTTAAGTTGTGCTCGTAAAAGAGTTTAATTTAGAATTATTTAAGCCTACCCTTCATGAATAAATGATATCCATATGGTAAAATTCGATAAACTTTAACACAAGCAATCTTTCAGCAAATTAAAGTGTTCAGATTATACGATTGCTTACATGTATTAGCTTTTCACCATACCTTTTCAGCAATATGTGTACAAATAAAAAAAAAACACAGGCAGGCAAAAAGACTGCCGATAGAAGTCAAAACTCACAACAGGCTCGACAATAGTTTAGTAATAAATAATCAACAAAAACCCTTGTTTCTTAACAATAAAATTCAAAATTGAATACAAGAAAAATAAATGGAAAAAAGTTAGTCGAAACTGTTCCAAATTCAAACAACTTCCGATCGCCTCGCCCGATCACACTTTTCGTAACGCTCTCGTCGCGCATGTTTTCTTCTCACTGTATTATGTTCCAGGAAACGATGAACATTTTAAGTGCGAAAAAAGTGAAATTACTGGTAGGTGACATCCCAGTTACCAAAACGAACTAAAATAAACTAAAAAAGGACGTAATAAGAGTACCTGTAACCGAAGAACACGTCGCGGTAAATGTATGGATGTAGAAGAAGAGAAAAAGCGAAGTTCATTTGAAACAGCTTTGGCACAGCAAGACCGTTCAAAATGAAACACTACAGAGATTTTCAATGACTCGTTCTTTGGCTCACTCGTGTGAGTGTTCATTGATTTATAACAATTAATTGGACTGAAACTGCTTTTACGGATTTTATCGCGTTTATTTATGTTCTTGTTCCCGACGTTTCGAATACTTAACAGCATACATGGTCACGGAGGGACCGAGGTGTCTGACGTCCCTACGTCATAGTTGCGGGCATAGGACACTCTTATTTTCAACTAGTTATCCGCCCGGCCTTGCCCGAGAAGCCGTTTCGGAATATATACAAACGCAGACAAAAAAAAAAACAAAAAAAGTCATCCCACGGGAACCGTACATTTTTCCGGAATAAAAAGTTTCCTATATGCTATTCCAGACTGTAATCTATCTCTGTGCCAAATTTCACTCAACTCTTTAACAAACATACATACTTAAAAACTTCGCATTTATAAATATAATAATAATTATAAATGTAATTTAGTAGGGAGTAGATTGTAGTGGGAAGTAGGATAGGATATTAGTAGGAATAATATTTCTGCTTCGATCAATGCATAATGAACTCACGACATCTTAGCATCTTGCAGTTGTATGCTCAGTTTGGGATGTAATTTAATTTAGATTTTTTATTACGATGTTTTTTTAAGTTCAATAGCCAATAGTTTTGCCAGGACTTGTGGTTAAAATTATAAAAAAAAAAAATCTTATTTAATGGTAGGGGCCGTTCAAAATGTCATCACTGATTGCAGACAACTTATATGTGGTGAGAATATCTAGTATTCGCGTAAGTATAGGAAATCATTATCATCATTCAAAGATGGCGACCAAAGAATAACGAGTTCAAGCATTAAAATATAATTTTAATATTTATTTTTGAATAGGTAACTCAAAATCATCTTATCAACTAGCCCTATAACAACAATAAGGTTTCTAGTTTATTCTTTTTTGTTTTATTTTTAGAGAATTTAGGGCGGAAATTTTTAAATATCTCGAATTATCTTAAAGAAAGTCGACTTCGGGTAACATGATTTATCCATTTAGCGAGGGCGCGAAACAGGTCGCTGAAAGAAGCTTTTGTAACCTGTAATGGTTTCACTCAATAGACTTTGAGACTCATTATTGCTTTAAAGGAAAATCGTTACATAAATTTATTAGAATTTTCAATATTTTTTACAGTAATGTGGAAGGGAAATGTATATTTTTGGAGAAGGTCTTTCATCGGATGGTGTTTGATGTTAATCTAGTCAGGATTTTCAGAAATAGAGTCCTATTGTGATCGAAATCATCACATCCTACGTAGTTAGAACTAACTTACAAGACCAAAACAGTATCTTTTTTGGTCTTGTAAGTTAGTTCTAATTACTTTCGGCAACTAAGAGCAACAGGCAGCATTTTGCGTACAACATTTTTGCAAGTAAAGTACCAATCTGTCCAACGAATTAAAATTACACAAGAATAATTAAGGTTATAAGATATTTTCTGTGTTGAAATAACCAGTTAGCTACCCGTCCTAGACGTTGATAAGTGACGTTGTTTCTTATTAAAACACTTCTATAAAAATATCGAAAATAAGCAGTTCTATTTAACATGGTGCTATTACTGGAGTTTCAAAACTCTTATAAGTGTTGTAATTATGTAAAGAAACGAAGCGAATATTTTTTTACCACAATGGCAAATTGTTGTTTATAACGTAAATAAATAAAATAAATATGCACTCACGCCCGTAACCCAGAGAGTTAGGAAGAGATCATGGATTTCAATTTGGCGCTATTCGGGCATACCTCTCGCTTCTTCTACATTCATACATGTACGCATACATGCTCGTCGGTAATGGGTGATCCTTATATAGTCCTTTTTTAGTATGCTATGCAATCTGATCGATGTAAGTTCTCCTAGTGGGTTCCCTACGAACACCGCCACTCACTTTTGCAACATAAATTTGTTAATATAATGTAGTCTACATTATAATCACCAATTTAAAAGTTTTTCTTACTTTTTCAATATGTCTTTTCCTTTCTCTCTATGTTTTTCTTCTTATTTCCCTTCTATAAGTGTGTAAAGAAGATAGTCGTGTCATATCAGGTGTGCCAACATTTTCCCCTGCAATTCTCGATGGTTTCTTTTAACACCACGACACGACATATTGAACATTTAACATGCTTAAATGCTCGTTGGTTACAGCTGCTTTTCATATCGTCTCTCTTTCGCATGTCAGTGATGTGGTTGATAAATGTTCGTCTACAGCGTCCCTTACCGACACGGCACCTTACTTACGCAATATAAAATTTTCTTGATACCCTTCTTTCATTTTCTTTTACACTTTTTTGAAAAACATAATAATATCTTAGGCAGTTAATCTCAATCAGGACCTGGTGGCTTACAAATAAAAGCCCTAGAACCACCGTGTCATTTTGAAAAACAAAGAAAACGGCATAACGCAGCTTTCACGAAACAATACGGTGGACCGTTAATTTTCATTGGCGTCGGCAGCGGTGGCGTGTTTTCCATTTATTTAAGTCTCTTTAACGAGTAATTTACTTTTACGAGGTGGTAGTGCGATTTTACGACTGTGACCACAGTTAATACATTGCTGGGAGATTCTAATTAACTAAATTAATCAATCAACAAAAACAAACAAAAAAATCATTTTTTTATTTACTTTAGTACTCAGTAATTTGTTTATAATACGTTTTGTATATTAGTAAAAAGTATTCGAACCGCGGGGAACCAAAAAACGTAAAATAAACGGGATAATATCCGTAAAATTATCCGTTCCGTATCCGTTTTATTTCACCTATTTGTAGGTCAATTTAATATTGCAACATCATTTTGACCAATTATAAGTAATTAATTTGAATATAAATACGACTAGATCCTTCTACGTCCTTATGAGTAGTCGATTGTGTATGCAACAAAAGACTCGCATCCCAAATGGTTCCCATTTCCCAGACCATCCGATTATTATATGGATACCTTCAAGAGTGAATAGGCTAATTATCAAAGTAGTCCTTTCGTACCATAATCCGACCAAATCGCCACAACATCGGGTACTATATACACAAAAAATTAGATCTAACAACAATGCTTGACATTTTAAAATGAACTTGAAACATTTATTCTAATTTGAACGCAAAACTGGCGCTGTTAAATCGTGCTAGGTATCTTTTATCAGTGTCTACGCGTACTGCAAAATATGTAGGTCATATTCAACTATTATAGAAATAGGTATTGAATTCTTATCGTTTATAATACCTTAGATATTCATACAAAATGTTCGTAAAATATATCTTTGCGTGTTTGTGTTGCAAGTAAGCAATATTTTCGTAGGGATTAGACCCTTGAAATTTTAATGCTTACAATCTTCAAGTAAATCCATCGCAGTGAACAACGTTCTTCCATTTAGGTTCGGGGAAAGAGAGCTTTTATAATCTGTAATCATTTTATCGTTAAGCAATTCGGCTTTATAAATTGTACAGTTTTTTTTAAATGCTGAGTTGGCTTTAGAATATTTTTTATCTTTATACTTATAGAGGATAGAGGATGATAAATGAACAAGTTGTAATCCTGCTAGTGACTGATAAACTATACACGAAATGCTGGCTTTTGAGTAAAAGGAGAAGAGAAAAGAAAATAAGAACAAGAAGACATCAAAGGGTGGATTTTATTACATAAAGCAAGCAATCCTTGTATATTTCGGCTATCACGGAAGCAGCTGGAATGATTTGGATAAAATTTTGTATTAAGTTACGGTTTTTAATTATAAATTTATCTGTATAGGTTTTTTTCAGTAAATAGCAAATTACCACAAAAAATTTTTAGAGCGCCATCTCTATCTCGCATTGTTGTCGAGGGATGATAACTCTTTTTTTATGGAATAAGGTGTCAAACGAAGAAGGTATCCGATCTTCCACTGCTAGTAAATACTAAATTGAATACTGGCATCTAAAATTATTGTTGGTACGGATGTTTCTATACTTTACATTAGCTACATAATATCATGTACGCTTTCTTGTTTGGCACTAACTTTTATAAAAAAACATCAAGTGGAAGTTATAATAAGCACAATAACTAAATGTCAGTTAGTCCACAAATTCCTCAGCACACAACGCAACGCCCACGTTTCTAAAAATATGCGATCCGTATTCCAAACTATATATATGTTACACAATGTTATGATTCACTGATTTGTTTTTTTTTTCAATTAAAATGGTTGCAAAACGTGTTGGACGGCCATCAAAGTACTTTATAGTTTTCATTTCAACGGGAAAGCGTTTGGGCGATCTGCTCACCTGGTTCAATATTTCCACTTCCAATTTCAATATCCTTTCAGTCCTGTGTTCGATTTTTACGTTAAATGAACTTGCTTATGTTGTCGCTCAGCAAGTAATGTATTACATTTTATATATCATAATAAATATTTTATATATATCATAATTGGATAAAACATTATAATGTAACTATTCCTAAGTTATTTGGAAAAAAAAATATTTATTATTCATTCTTCGATTTATTTTTAGACATAAAGGTTCTTAGAACCCATATTTTAATATAATATATCCATCTATATAATGTATGTAAAACAGGAAACTGACTGACTGATCAGCCCACACTACTAGACTGGACCTAGAGGCTTGACAATTTTCACAGATATTTCTGTTATTACGTAAGCAAGCATTGAGAAATGATTTTTTTAAAATTCATCCCCCAAAGGTCTAAAGTACGGGATGAGAGTTCAAACACATCTTTTATTTCAACAATCACCATTTTCTTTATAAAATCTGGACATTTTATATTTATTTATTTCCTTTCATAAACTATCTATTCTATCTGTAGAAAATAATTTCGATGTTTCACATCTGCCAGGCGTCCCGCGACGGCTCACTTAAGGCGAAGCTGACACATTTTTTATCTAGTTTATATTTGAATAAACGAACATGATCAGTTTAAACGACGCCGAGTACACCACATGTTGTCTAAAAATACAATAGAATTATACAACAGATGTTAGTACAGAGTGTGATGTGTTGCACACCTACGAAAAAAAATCTTATAAATAGCAAATTGTTTATTAGAGGTTAATGTACTGCTGAACTGCGAACTTGTTTTCATGACGTTATACTTCGCAGATAATTTATAACAACTTATTAATTGAATTATTAAAGTGTATATTAATGATTAATGATGACAAGTGTAGGTATTTTGTAAATTGACTTTATAATAAACGAAGTTTTTTTTTATATGTGGAGATAAATAGTAACAAAGTATGTAAAGAAATGTAAAAGAAGTAAAGACAATATTCTTATAGAGAACGAAATGAAGAAAGATTCGGATCGGATCTAGATGAAAAGCGAACAAAAGAAAATGGGAAAAAAGGAGTAAGATGAAAAAAATGAACAAGACCTTTATTAACTAATATGCTCATTAACAAATATCTAATCTTTTTCATTTGATTAATGATGACTTTATGTCAAAAAATTGTAAACATTTTTTGTGAATGGATAAAAAACCCCTACCAAATAACTCGCCTAATTTCTAGCTCACTAAATTAATGGTATATTGTATAACTGTCAAAATAAATGACCTTGCTTATACTGTTTCGGTTTGATTGTATTCTATTTTCACTTGATTGCTCAAAATTTAAAATGATTCTTCAATAGCATCATAGCCTAGTTATTTCAGCTAAATCCCAAACCAAATATTTTATAATGCAAATATTTTGCCTCGGTCAGGATTTGATATTGGTAGGTATTAATAAAGATAATCATGATCGTAATCGATCGAAAAGAAACCTTGTTTAAATATAAGGCGATTTATCAATCCTATGCTTGTTTTCCTTTTATCGTATAAAAAGATAGTCACGATTTGCAATATATTTTACCAATGTGAAAAGCTATTTCACTATATTGTGTTATATAAATGGTTTACGTGTAGGTAGATAAATAGTACATAAATAGTATAGTAGGTAGTTTGTAATAATATGTAAGTGTGTCCATCAATAAATCAGTCCGTCCGCCAACCCCGCCTACCATTGACGTACTCGCAATTTTTGCAAATATGAAACAAAATTTCAGTGTCAATTTGAACACGATATTATCATACAGTTTTGCATTCATGAGGAAGGTTTAGGTGCATAAATCAATAAAGAATTTGCGTAAATTGGCCTAATTATGACGATGAATGTTAATGAAAATATAAGGGAAAAATTGTTGGGGTATATGCTCTGCGACCCGTGCAAAACGAGGGCCGCAAGTTAAAAATAAAAAGAATTATATTACATAATTACTTAATGTTTATGGAAGAAGAAGAAGCAAAGGAGCTAGTGGTTCCTCTGATATTAAATGACCGCTACCCAAAGGCATCCTCAACAAGCAAATACGTTGTAGATGCGTTGCTACCTTTAATGGACAGAGGTCTTCATTAAGAAGACCTCTGTCCTTCCTCGTTAAGAAGAAGAAGAGGAAAAAGGCTAATGCTTTACCTACTCATCCCCTCCACACTCAATCCTCTAGACCTCTAGACGTAGAGGACTGTAATTGGGCCTCCGGCATCTCACTTGTCAGACTAAACGTATAAGTACTTTATATATACTTCACGCTTGTTAAATAGATACGTATATAGATGAATCCCCAAAACTTAGGTGACGACGTTTAACGATGAAACGGAACGTAATATGCCTGTATTATCTTCTCGGCTTGAATGAAAATGCTTCACAGGCCGTAAGTTCAACAATTAACTTAAAATAACACGTCTAAACTTTGCGCCGATAACTTGTACGTAATGAAGGCAAATTGCACAAGTTATAGTAGAATTATTTTAGCTTTATTATATAGTATCAAGTGTTCTTTTTTATTAAAGAACACTTGATACTATCTGTTATAACACAATAAAGAGAATTTTGTAGAAGATGTAATTTCTTGTTGCGATTATAAAATGTATGTATTATGATAAAATACAGGAATTTAGATATTTTTCGAGCGATTTAAGCTGTTCGCGTTAATTTGTACATGCGCTGAAAGGAAAAGGGTAGAGAGGAAGGAAGAAGTAATACTATATAGAATAATAAGAATACATTAAAAAGCTTCATCATTTTATGAGCCCTGTAAATTAAGCAACTTTGGATGACCTTCAATTTGCTAACCTACCCTCACTTAAGCTACTTTTCTTTACTACTTTCGTTATGTCGTTAATAAAACGAAAGTTAAATATCAATTCATAATTTGACGATTTGACCTCAACAGTTTATAAACTGGTGAGAAATTACACGTTAAATTATCAATGATTCGTTCAGTTCACAATTTTCCGTCAGTTAATATATCTAGTCAGATTATAAACTAACGAAAATTGGATATTTTAAAAGCACAGTACCTAGTGCCCGTTGTTTGTGGTAACAGTGTAACTGTTAGTCCCTTGACCTATAAAAGTAATGCGTTTTATGAATGTGGACGAAATAAAAACATCGTTAAAATCCTTTCTATGTACGTTTTCTTTACGAACTATTTTCGTACTCTGGTAATTATGTGTCTGGTAACGTTTCTACATTACGTTTTATTATTGTTTCCTCTGAAAAATATACTTTTATTTCAGATTATGAATACGAGAATTCTAAGATATTCTAAATTTGAATTATGGTGGCGTTGATTTTGTGTTTCTCCCAAGCGTTTTTGGTATACATTTCATATAGAAATATATTTTACAAGAGACGGACGTATGTTTAAAATTTTAATTATCCAACCTAGTTTCTCAATAAAAATAAATACGTAATTTATAAAATACGTAAGAATAATGAAAAGTAAAAAAAAAATCTCACGTCTTCATACTCAAAGTATTGCTACGACAAATCCAAACCGCGATTCATTAATCTTATATACTAAGCCGTAACGTGACAGGGGTAAGCCGTACATAGGTAACAAATTTTAGCGAATCATTGTTAGAATTAGTTCGAACAATCCATTAATCCGAGGCAGCTGGGATTCGGGTATTAAATATATTATGAGCTTGTATTTTAGGCGGGTCAATTACGTGATGAACACGACCAGTCAGTTCAGTTCTCTGTCCCTACAGTCTATCAAGACTGTAGGAACAGAGAAGAGAAGAATGAGAGAATGTGATCATCGCGATACATATCCATAATACCAGAGAAGTAGCAGATGCAGATGGTCAGAAAAGTGCACACTCTTTTTTTGATATACCATAAAGTGAAGAAGTTTAGTTCGTTCTAGAAATGGAAGGGTGAGGAGTGGTTTCATAAAAAATGCCAGATCGCAGATGGAAATTCTAAGGTCGATTTATTAAAAATATCAAAAGTTTGAGTAATAATCAATTGTAATATACATCAAAATATATCATTATTCACGAGATCTGCTATTCCAAAACAGATATATAAGAAAAAAAGTAAAAACATACAATTTTGGAATTAGAATAGTTACTGTACACGATGGTTTTATTGATACCACTAGCGCCATCTTTACATTAAAATATACCTGTAAAATAAGCACGTCAAAGCCGCGAACTCATATATTTATATATGTGCTCATATTTGTGCCGGACAAATATCGTCTAAGTTGCCTTTATTTACTTTGACTATGGTAGAATATAAATAGTTATCAAAATCTTCGATTTTTCATTGATAAAATCCTCTAAATCAAAAAGAATTACTATCTTCGATCCGATATTAATTATTTATTTTTCCATAATATTCAACATCTTGTTATACGTGAAATGTACAATTTCATAAGCTTAACACATCACCCAACATCTCTTGACCTTTTTGTTAGTTTTTCACTTCAGTTATTAAAAATATTTTTAACTGAAAACGTACTACAATGATTTGTTACGAGCGACAGACATCGGATGGTCACTTACAAAAATAACGTAGGTAGAAAATAACATACTCAGACTGTGACTCAAAGGAAATTCCAGAAGAGATTTATTACCTTGCCAATATTATTTACTGTAATAGTTTATAATATAACTGGGTTTGGCAGGAAGTTAGTAAAATTACGCTGAGATGCGGTCCTTGAGAACTAATGGAAAGTGTAATATTTGAGATTATTAGAAATAGCGTATGGGAAAAGAAATTTATAGAGGATGGACGTTGTGATTAAAATTGAGAAAGTCACGTTACGTTATCTCTGCCCACCCCTCTGGACTAGCTGGTGTAAGTCTTTTTCGATTAATTTATTATAATAAAATTCGATTCTGGGTTATTACTCAAGTAGCGGAATTCGACGATTTTTTACCTGTAATTCTATTTACCCATGATATTTATTATCTGTGTCATGGCGCGTAGTCATTACAAAGGTACATGTAAATCCGTTGAGATTTTTAAAATATTATAATTGTTATAAGTAAGCAGTTGCTAGTTTAGTTTAGTACGTCCGATTGTTACAGTGCCGCACTACGAACAAACGTTTTTTTTTAATTTCTTTGTGTTACGCCTCGGGCCCAATACTAAGAATTTAATTTAATATGTTCGTAACTTCTTTGATAAAAGTATTAAATATTTATAAATGACATTATTAAATTTATTTTGAAGATACGAAAATAAAGTAGCCGTCTAATGCTAAACAAAAAGGGAAAGGGACTTGGCAATGCCTTTGTATAAAGATTTATTATTAAATGGAACGATTATACTGGAGGATTGGCGCCTGAAACACTACATGAAAATAAAAGTCTGTGTTGCCTTTTAGAATTTCAGTTTTGCTTTATTGTTTTAGTATTTTGAACTAAAAATTATTAAATAATATTTATTGATATGGTTTAAAACTAGAAAATATCTTTCTATGTTTATTATTTATAAATAATTCAACTCATCGGCAAATAAAGTGTAAGGGACATTAGACCCTAACCTAGCACCTAACACCCAGTTTTAGAGGTCTAGTACCAATGACCTTGGATATTAGTTGTTTCTAATTTATTATATTGATTGTTTGTCTTTACATACATATATTTACGTAGATGTATGGATATTAGAGCGAGAGAGGTGTGCCAGGATCGCGTCAATTGGAAATCTACGATCTCTGCCTACCCCTCTGGATTAAGGCCGAGAGTGCATATTTATTTACTCATTTGTGTATTATACATATTTATTTAAGTTTATAGTATTCTGATGGTCGGATGTTCAGCCAAATAGTAAATTTTATAATGTTTAATATTTATAAAAAGTAAATGTAATTTGTAAAAAACTAAATAAAACCCTTACTTACCCATTTAACGTTTTAAGTTTAATGTAAATATATAAAAAGTGTATAGGAATAAAGTATTCCTATTAAATGTAGTAGCGACCGCTTGCATGCTGAAATCTTACGTCTCTTTTAAGTTATGGCTCTTAAGCACGACTGCAATTTATTGCAACCGCAACTGCAGCGGAAAACTGTTAAAATCTTAAAAAAAAATATAATTTTCTTTTCTGAACGAATATTATGTTTATGATTGGTCACATTACCCGAAGTTAAACAGATTATCTGAATAAACTAATTTTAGTAGGTAAGTTTGAGGGCAAAGAGTAACGGTCAAGGATTCACTGCTGGTCTGACAAGGTACAGTCCATAATGGAACTCAACATTCCTTTCCAAAGACCGAGGCTAGTACAGTGTGAAAACAGCTAATCAACACGCCATTGAAATCACTACAGTATAAGCACGACTTTTTAGTAATGAAACGCACAAAGAAAAAGAAAGTGCTTGACCATAACCTCGTCTAACGTCTTTACGTTTTTGTACGTGGCGTTTGTACTTTACGTACGTGGCGATATAGTACTAGCTTAGCTTTAGTCTTTATGATTATGAAAATGGTGAATAATTTATACGCAGTAAAACTACAAGTAATCGACTTCGATTCACAAAAATCCTGAATAACTTTGAATCGGGATAAAATTTAAATGGAACAATTCTGGAAACAGAAACCTATAAATCGGTTCATAAATGTCCAAGCTCTGAGGAAACAAAAAAAAATACAAAGGAAATGAGGACCTACTCGTTTCTTTTGAAGTCGGTTAAAAAAGTAAATAATTTAACTTTCTGAACGGTTTTTTTCGTTGATTACTTCGGTTTTCTATTATTTTGTAGTACTTCTCCATTTAAACTAAGCTATTCGTATAGAACGGGAACCAGTTTATCACAGTCCAAAGTTCCTCGTTTAATATCACACAAGGGAAATTTGTATATTCGTCGTATACATAGGAGTCACCCCAATGTCATATTGGGGTGACTTCATGTCCCAAAGGTGATAATCGGGAAAGCAGTGCAGTGAAGTTTCAAATTCGTGGGCATTACTACCATCAGGTGAAACAGCTGAGTTGTCTTTGTACCTTAGCATTAAAACAATTTACTATTCCCACAATTAAATATCTGAGTGCGATGACGTCACAACGTCTTTCTTGTTGAGTGTACATGTAAATTTACGTGAGTAGTGAAATAATCAAACGAGACTTATGCACATATAAGGGAACGTAACCATACTACGTGACCTATTTTTTTACTACCCTCCTTCCCCTCGGTAACCACCAACTTCAGTTTTAGTAATTCATAAATATGCTTTGAATAATTTTTTAAAGGAAAGTTTAAAAAAAATCAATTTGTCTTTACTAATACGTAACGTCAAAAATAAAAAACATACATATTCATAAAAATAGATATCTTTTTATAGTAAAAAAGCAAAGTCGCTTCCGCTGTCTGTTTTTTTAAATCTTTCAAAATACGCAACGGATTTATTTATTTATTTAAGACAAGCCAACCGCATACATATTTAAATACACAATATAGTAATTACAGTAATTGTTCTAATATGTACGCCAATAAGAGGCATGTACAAATTACTTAAAACGTAACGGATGATTTTGATAACATGTGGTTTAATTAATTAAAATAAGTTTCATAAGTAAGAGTTTAATAACTAATTAAATAATGCATGTGGCTATTGTACCAACTTGGAGATCTTATTTCGGAATACTTGCAAGCTGTCACTAAATATATCGATGTCAGCGTTGTCGATGACGTCATACTCGTTACATATGTGGTTTTCATCAATAGACAGAGTGATTTAAGAAGAAGGTTAATATGTAAGTAATGAGAAAAGCAGAGAATACTCAAGCTCACCCCACCCGGGTATAACCCATTACGCAATTGATACAGCTAGTGAGGTATAACAGCATGAATTAATTCCAAGGTGGAACAAAGTTTGCCGAGTCAGCTAGTATTTGTATATATCTATTTCTAAATCACAGAAGGAGACAAGCAGGCGAGTAGTTCACCTGAACAACATACCTGGTAAAAATACTTGTTACAAAGTATGCGCTCCTAGTACACAGATTTTAGAAAGCGTTTATTTTGTACTTAAACTGTTTTTTTTTTATTTATAGACTAATTAAACAAAAACTATTTACCCGTTCAAGACAAGCTCGGGCCATGAAATCTTAAAAACTAAAGAGACTAAGATATTAAAGCTTCTGGAAAATTTTGTAATGAGCGCGTAATTATGTTATGCAGCCTTTAGAGTGTCTTTCAAGTATGTTCAGTTTAAAAACAATAACATAAATCATTGTCTTCCTTGTTTTAACTATGGCAGTGTTGATGAGAGTACATCTACCGCAGTATATTTTCGTACATTTGCTTATCCAAAGTCAAAACACGCGCTACGAGGGAAGTTTCGATCGCTTGTTCTTTATAGTTGGACGTACGCGCCGCATCTAATACAAGAATTCACTCTGTACTCGCCAATAAACGAAATGGCCACTGTTGAAGCACCTTCGAGACCTCCGCCTCCGAAAAGACTTGGAAATCCCGAATTGTCCATTAAAATGCCGCACGGATCAAATCCTTTATTGGAAAGTTTAAAAACTAATCCCACTTTAGTGTATAGAAATGCAAAATTCGTTGTACCCCGAGTATCAATATCTCAAATATCCCAACATCATAATAACCCGTTTATGCATATGTACCAACACAAGGCATCGGAATTTATGTTTAAGCAATTTGAAGATTTTAAGGACTTCACTATGGATACAGCTAAGACTAGTTTGAGTGTCGGCGAAAAGTTCGCGTTTTGGTTTTATAATAAGTTAAAGTGGTTGTCTAAAAAGTGGTTCACCCATTTGTTATTACTTGTGTGTTTATCAGCTTATAGTATAATTGGTGGTATTGTCTTCACCGCTTTAGAAGGTGAGTTTATTTTGATATAAAACAATATCCTGTTCAGTTAAACTACTATGTAACTGTTTCTTTGTACGACAAAACGAACAACGTTTGCAATGTTGTTAACTTCCATGAACTTCCTTACTACGATAAAAAATAACTATTGAAGTGTGCTAGGCTACCAGGGTTAGAGATAGCGTTGCAAGTAGAAACTGTGGTTTAAAAGAGGCTGTATATTCTGAGGCTCAGGACTGTGTAAAGGATGAACGAAGAAAGAAAAAGACAAATTGCTATTGCAAAAGTGAAGTATGTAAGTAAGGGACTTGCTAGACGAAATTATATCGGCCAAATTGATATTCTAAATAAGGCCTTATTAAGAGTAGTTAGTGCTTAAATGACTAGACGTAGATTTATGAATGTAGTAAAAAGGAGAGATGTGAAATCGTGGTATATGAAAATCCGTGATCTATGCTTCCCTCTCTGGGTTATGAGCTCTAATAATTTGATTTGATTTGATTAGCCTTTGATTATCCACTTTCTTAGTCGCAATCACATGCTATCATATTCCCAAATTCGCTCGATTAGTTTAGCTATATGGTGGAATCTTCAGAAAATAAGCAAATAACATTTCGAGAACTTTCAGTACTATTTAATCATTTTCACATCAAGGAGATTGTAGAAACTAAATCTTGTCAACTCAGATGGTCAGGGATTTTCATTGGCACGGTCCTATTCCACCTCTTTCGTATCGAATTTGAATCACAAAGGCAGCAAGATAAAATTGAAGCTATGAATTGAAAAATTTCCGATTCATCATGTGGCTATTATAAAAAAAAAAATGTGTGTGTTTCAATAAAGAGTTTTAATTTTTATTTTTTGGACTCCAAACCGGCTGGGCGAATTTTAATGAGATTTTCAGACAATTTTCATTATGCCCAACGGTGGATGCTATGTTTGGTAAAGGTTTGATCAATAGTTTTATTTTTATTTTCGGGAGTTAGTCGCTAGTTGTTTATAAATATTAAACTGTATACACCTCTATAAATTGACTGTACAATTTATACAACTACTATCTCCAAGAGTTACATTCTGAATAAGTTTTTGAATAAGTATTTTTTTCTTTAAATAGTTTTGATAATTTTAATTAATATGTCATTCATTAAACAAAATTTACGCGCATAACACGCTGGAAATTCAAAATATACAACAAGTTATTTATAAATTTGACATGCCCGAGAGCAATATATCTTCAAGAGTTCGTTGAAGCGGTAATTAAATGAAGAAGTTTTAATCTTCTTTCATTATTGGATCATTAAATTTTTGATCGTAATGAAGTCACGATATTAACCTTATATTAAATATTTCTAGAAGATTAATTAATGCGTATTTTGATATAATCACAAACCTCGCGAAACTTAAAATATCGCCACGTAACATCGGGTACAATTGTTGTATATATACACATGGATATTTTCATAACTAGCTGTGCCCCGCGGTTTCACCCGCCTGCAGAATAAACGATGACGACGATAACCTCATCATCATCATCATCTCCCCTGCCCCTTTCCCGCGTTGTGAGGTCGACACAGTATGGCCGTAGTACGGTTAAAATTATACAACTTTTTTATTTATAAACCGATTGAGATAAAACAAACACTAAATGTTAAGCTGTAATAAACGCACAGACAAACAGATAAATAGACAAAAATTCTAATAATCATTGTTTTGGGTTTTATTGCGCTTATGAAGGCCCCCAATAATAGTTTTTCTCAAATATCTTCCATGTACAGACAGCGATCAGTTACATATTTATTATATGAATAGATAATAGGTGGATCAGTTACTAGTTTATATAACTTTAAACTTTCGTGGTTTTTACTTATAAAAGGTTTGTAAGAAACGGGATTCTTACCACGATTTTCTTACCACGAGATTCTTATACAATGGTCAATACTACCAGCAGATCGATGGTGTAGCCATGGGAAGCCCTGTGGCCCCCGTAGTTGCTAACATCTGGATGGAACATTTTGAAAACACTGCCATCA
>JWHW01030068.1:95497-107340 GCA_000931545.1 Papilio glaucus | reverse complement strand
ATTAGAAAAAAGGTAGATCGATACGGCTACCAATAACATTTTTTCGAACTACCGCAACTCCAGTCAGCCCGTGACCATGGCGCATGCAACTGTGGCGAAATATCGGGAGCTCAAAAACGCTAATCGTGGTAAGAATCCCGTTTCTTACAAACCTTTTATAAGTTACTAGTTTATTCATTAGCAATCTACTCTAGCGACACTTGAAAATATTTTTGGGAACTAATTTTTAAAATGAGTTCAATAGTTTATGAGTCTTTTTTTATGGAACAAGGTGGCAAAAAAGCAAGCAGTTCACCATATCAGGTGACCGATGCCCATAGGCATTCTCAAACAACCTTATGTTTACAGTGGACAGGATAAAAAGGAAAAAGGATTTATCCATTCTCTCCTTTGTTGATGTAAGCCCTTTTCCGCCCTCCCATCCCATCCTTATTGGAAAAGGATAGAAGGGGGAAGAGGACTAGAATTAGCCCTTCGAAAAAAACAAGGAGTCGAATATGTTCTCTTTATAATATTGGTATAGATGAAAATATACTAAAAAAGTATATATTCCTCAACAAAAATATCATCTCGTATTTCCGTTTGGAACAAAATAACGAGCTTTTTACGTTCACCCTGTAAATGTAATTTTCCTTATAAAATATATACAGAAACGTTTTTATTACAACAACTGACCACAAAGGACTTTATAATGATACGCGTAGCAACAATTTTCCTCTTTTCGTTAGAAGTAAAGCATCAGCTCATGGGGTTCTAGTTAAACTGGCTATGGCTGGTATTGTTGGCGTGTCGTAAAATTTTAATGATGGAATAGGAGAAATGTAAAACTGTTTTATTTGGGTCGTGGTTTCAAATGACATTTCATTAGTAAATATCTGTTTTATATATGACAGTTTACATAAAATAATTAAAAGTTCTACAAGCTCCAAAATTTCATTACACATAGTATCCATGGTTATTTAAATTTTAACATATAGATGGCGTTATTATCAAACTTAAATACTACGTAAACACTGGATGTTAGAATTAAAACGAAGGTATCAAATCATATTATTCTTGCGTATTCTTGCTAAAATATTTCAACCAGTAGCGTATTTCCAAAACGTTATAGTTGTTGCTTAATAACTTCTTGTACCTATATACAATTACTTAATTTATAATACAATCACTACATATTACGTACCACAAATACTATCTGAACGCGATGAACTTAAATACTATTAAACGGATTTTATACGCTACTACATTATTTCAATAGACGGAGTGATTTATGAGGGAGGTTATAGTTTTTTTTTTAGATGCGTTGCCTACCTTTAATGGGCAATGGAGAGGATAGACAAGGAAAAAGGTCGTTTACTTTTCCTATCCATCCCCTTCCTGTGCAATCCTATTCCTCTTCTCATCCCATTCTAATTAGGATAGGATGGAAAAGAAAGTTTGTTTGTTGAAGTTGAAAGTTTTGTGTAGATTGGCTGAATAATATCGATGATTGTCAAAGAAAAGTTTAAATGATAGGACAGAAAAGAAATTGTTTGCGTGTATGGTCTGCTACCCGTGTGACTGTGAAGCTGGGTGTGATCGCTAGTGTAGGATAACATGATATCGAGACGCGTGCGTAATCTCCACGCTGACCTAAGTTGAGTTTTAAAAATAAACAGTCGAGAGAGCGCATCGAAAGTTTATAGAAACATATTTTTCCGTCAATTCACATTAATTCAGAGTGCAGTTTGAAATAGTTTGCGATTTAGTAACCTTATCTTTTCCGTCGGAACAAAAATAGCGGGTTAATTGAATATTTCAGTAAAATCTTGTAAGATTTAAAGCAAGTCAGTTTTACACACAACAGTGCCAACAAAAATTTGCAAAAATTACAGGGAAATAGAAAAGATTGGAAAAAGATTTCTTTATACATCGTTCTTCGCCTTTTTATTACCCTCACTCCTTACGGGACAAGCGACAACCCACTCGTCAGAAATCCATAAGCATAAATTTATATACATCCAGATACCGGGTTCCATATAAATTCAACATTCCAAAGTGAAGCTCGATTTGATTCTTTAGTGTGCAAAATATTTCCCATAATTGTTTTTTAAAATGAAATATGACGTTAACGTTTCCTCGAAGTTTTACACGATTTTATAGCGCACACAGACCTTTATTAAATTATAAACAATGATACCTTAAATGAATACCGCGGGAAACGCCTGACTGCGGGCTCGTACGAATTCCCATCCTAGCCGTATTAGGAAACGACAGGAAGGGGAAAAGGACAAGGACAAGGCAGTACACCTCTCTTCTCTTTCTCGTCTCCAATCCTCTATTCTCTTTTTTTCTACCTACTTTCCGAATACGTAACTTATCTGATTGTTGCAAATGTGGTGTAGTTGATAAGTTGCGACCTAAAAGCTCGGCTGCCTTCCAATCTGGTAATAATAAAGTAACGTTTCCGACGTTTCCGAGTTTCCCGTGGGAGCCCTCGAGCTTAGTTAGGTACTCTTAAACGAGGATTAGGTTGAGTGAGAGGCTCTGCCACCTAAAATCCGGTGGAACTGTAGATGTCTTTTCTAGGATAACATTGACAATTCAGTCACAATATAAATCTGTGTGAGTAAATAAATATTTTTACCTGTATGTGTTAAAGAAAGTCAGTGAGCATAAACTTTAACGGTGCTTTAATTGGTGTTACAGATTGGTAGCATCATAGCATACTAAAGATAAATACGTTGTTACAAAGCCGTGCTTTAGTCAAAGCAAGTGCTTATTGACGTTATAAACATGACATTCGAATAAATAGACAGAATTTACTTTCGAATACAGATAAATAAAATTAAAGTGTCTGTATAAATAAAAAAATACAATTTGCGCACTCGATATTTTATATACAAATTATTCGCATTAAGTAGTTAATTCTTTTGAATTCCTTGAGCCATGCATAAAAGAAAACCAAACTATTCTGAAAGCACAAGAAAGCAAAAAAAAAAAGATTTGTAAAGAATAGAGTAAATCGTCTCAAATGTAGAAATGAGCAGATTTGATTAGTTTAATGGTAATTACGGTCCTCTCACAACACAACCCTATTTATCGTTTGGTTATACAATTTATACTGTTATTAAAAAATCTCTTAAGTAAGCACTTACCACTTCATCAATTTTAATGGTAAGTTTTTTAAACTTATTCCAAGACCACGTCCCCACTTAAGCTTCCTAAGCTATCAGTTTTTATCGCTTTCGTCAATTTAAGTGCGCCCCAGCGTTTACTTTGAAAGTTTTCCAATGTCTGGATAAAATCAGTTTAATGAACGGTAAAATGTGATTTGTTTTATTTTTCATAGTTCGAATTCTTCAATGCTCAAGTTTTTGGTTGTCGTAAAATTTCAGGCCTGAATTTTTTCTTTATATTTATATTTATGTTACTTAAAAATTATTTAAGCTAGCGACCCCTGTTGTTTTTGTACGTATTTATGTTTACTTGATCTTTGCCAAAATGTCGGATCAGGCTATTATGTTTTTATTTTTTCTGTCACCTTAGTACGATACGATTAGTAAGATTTTGTAAAAAAATTACACGAAAATAGGAATTTATATCAAGTGAAATGTTTGCTTAATTTGCTGCTTTTTCTTAACATAAGTAATACTTTCAGTAAGATAAATACAAAAATGTACGAACATGTTACCTTTCTGCCCTTTTCCCGCTTTATTTGAGGTCCGCATAATAGGTTTCCGACTTCCACATCGATCTATCATCCGTCATTTCAGTCGTCACTCCCTTCTTAATCATGTCACCTTTCACGTAATCCATCTATCTTTACCTAGGCCTACCCCTACAGACATATCCCTCTACATTTATATCTAAAACTCTCTTTGTCACATGCTTTTCTTACCTTCTCATAACATGACCATATCATGCTAACCTTTTGCTTCTTAGCTTTTCCACTATCGGTGCTACTTTCAGGCTTCCTCTAATATACTCGTTTCGTACCTTATTCATTCGTGTTACTCCACACATCCATCTCAACATTCGCATTCCTGCCGGACGCACTCTCTTTTTATCCGTTCATCAAGTACGAAAATGTTAGTTTCAGTAAAGAAATATAAGACTCAAGTATTCTACCAACATTATATCCATTGTTAGAGAAGCAAGACAGCGCTGTAACACAAGTCGTTAGTCGCTTGATGGGAGACTGCGGTGACCATAAAAATGTTGCAGGATCGTTTTTATTGGTAACCATAATTGTTTATTCACCTTTGACAAATAAAATATATTGCAAAAGAGATTGTCCTCTACGGTTTAAACGTTACCTGCAAGGTTACCCAACTGGAACATAATATACAAATACTAATAATCTATTAAGTATATACATTTATAAAAATGGACTCTACTATTCATTTTTAACTGATCGTTGCGGATAAAGATGATTGCACATAAGGTGATTTACTTGCTTCTGCCTAATTTTATCATGAAAATAATATTATATTAATATAAATATAAATAATAAAAATTACAAATTTCTATCTACCTTTTTTATCAACAGTATTTAGATTTACTATCTATCTTTCATTATATTATTTCAGGAATTATATTTATTTGCATTATTTTAAGAAGTAGCGGTGGTTAACATCATAAGGTTAGCTGCTAGGTCATAGGTTCCATAGGCCATGTACAAGAAGAAAAAAGATTCAACGCACCCTTTTACACAATAGTTATGAATTAATAATCGCTAATTAAAAATTAATTATTTCTCTCTCCCTCTCTAATCGTGCTCCTCGTGGTCGTGATTTTTAATCAAATATAATACCTTGAGTGTCATAGTGCCCCCCATTTTCCTTTGGACTAGCTACCCCCACGAAGAGCTCCACCAAGGAGAACCCACAAGGTGGTGGTACTGCCCCTTTGAAAACCTATGCTCTAGGCTCTTGGGCGTGCTTTTTGATTACTGTATTTATCCTAGTTTGGTGAGATCCACACGAGTCATTATTGTTGTTAGCAATGTATTCCTAAAGGAGTAATAAAATGTTAATATTATTGTTTCACTACTGCTACAATATAATGGTCAATAAAACGGTATCTAACGACCGTAAAACGACCATAACTCTCATATTGCTTTACAATAACTCAGTTTAGGACGTGCTGTTAAAATATCATAAATCATAGATTATGATGTATTAACGTATTTATTTATCTTAGTAATATTATAAATGCGAATATTTATGATATTATCAATCACTCATCACTAATATATAATATATAGATAGTACATGTAAAACAGTAAACATCTGAATAGTCTATTTTCAAAGACTGAAGTTCTTCAAATGTTAATAAAGAGCCAAACAGTGTAAGTGTTGCGATAAGTTTGAGTAAATAAAATCTATCTATAAATATTATGAGTAAACAAATACTCTAAAATCGTACGAACAATCGTCCTTGTAACGTTTACTGGCGCAATTTAAAGTGTAGACCGAGTCAATACTGACATAATATATCAAGTCGATCGTCCAACGCTTCGTAGAAAAACGTAGTCAACATAAACATTGAAGATTTACTGCGTTCTGTTCCTATTGCTCACCAATGGCACTGGATTGTGTTCATATATATCTCCCCTTGTCTAAACGAAGTGTTCTTAGAAACATGGATGGGTGACCACAATAACAAAGCTTTCAAATCATATTTAGCACATGCGTAAATATTGTGAACAATTTATTTTTTTCGACCTTACCCTTTTAACCTTTTGACAATCGCATTTCCCTTCTACCCGTGTTTTTGTTTAGTCACAGCTCCGACAAGGGGTTAACCTATAGCTTAAAAGGGGCAATGACCAGAATCAGTAATAAAAATTGTGATAAGTCATAGTTATTTTTTACTTGTCTATCCATACCACAGTTTAAACAATCACTTGTGATGGTAGTAAACTCATGTCCGAACACGCTAAAATCTACCACCGTTTGATCTAGCAGAATTAAAGTTGCCATATGTGATCAATTTATTTGGAAAAGGTTTTTATGCTATCCATTTTAATAAAAAGCTCGGCCATTGATGTCGCTGCAGCGAAATATATTCTATACCAGTACTAAATATGGCATAATAAATTTACATCGTAATGTGTTATTTGATCAGGACCTAGATTATAAGTTAGATGATACGTATTAAATCACAAGTGGGTTGTCTAAAGGCCAACACTGTCAAATCGTAAAAACGAAATTAGGCTGAACCCTTGCACTCGCCGTCCAATATAAATCAAAATACAATGTCATCTATAGTTCTACTAGTCTTAAAGAAAATTCTGGTTTTAAAGAAATGCTTTTTAAAAAATCAAGAAAAGAAAATGATTGACATATCTTCAAATTAATGTTCTGGGCAAAGACGTCAGAAGAATCAAATTGTTGTTGTTAATTTTAGTTGTAGTTTAAATTTACCGTGTAAACATTTCACAATGCGTTTCCGACGCAAAAAGAAAAGTAAGTCTTTTAAATCATAATCAGAGTACAAATGAAAAAGTAAGATATTTAAATATTTAAGTAAGATGTTTAATTATTTGAAAATAATTATTTCTTCTGGTCTGTTCATTTCGGTTATTGGCTTAGTAGAACGTGGATAGCGGTTTTTGATAATATCCTAAGAGCCGAGAGCGATCTGGTCTTCGTCATCTCATAAACATCTGAAAGTTTATCTGTGTATTGTCTCTAGTAGATATAAAAACGCTGATCCTCGAATATAGAGTTTGGGTCACGGTAATTTTGAAAGATATCTGGTAGCAATTTGTATAAAACTGAACCTCAACTTGGTGAAAGTATAAAGCTCTGTTTTTGTATTTTTTTTTTGAATAATATTAGAAATCATGTCGTCCATTGTCAAACGCCTTGATAGGTTGTATATATGTGATTGATTAGCAAATAGTAAACAGATATATTAGCGTAGAGACCTGGGCGGCACTACAGTCTCTGTAGCAGTGCCAAATTGACTACTGCTGAAGTGTTTGTACGAAAACGCCACCGTGTCAGTCGATTACAGGGCCAGGATACGAGACCTATCCAACTGCAGACAGTGTAAGCCGATGTTATTTCCCCGAAACTCTTTACCGTGGCGTTGGAAGACGTTTGCAAACTCCTGCACTGCAAAGGACTTGGCATCAACATTAACGGCGAGTACATCACTCACCTTCGATTTACCGATGACATAGTGGTCATGGTTTAAGCCATGCAAGAACTCAGTATAATGCTCGAAGGCTTCAAAAAAGCCAACGAACGAGTGGGTCCAAAATGAACAAAGACAAGACGAAAGTCATGTCAAACATCCATTCAACCTACTCCAATAACTATTGGAGCCTGTACTCTCGAAGTTGTTGATGTGTATGTCTAACTGGGACCAACTGTCCAATTAGGTAGGTCCAAATCCAGCTTTCACTGTTAGTTTTATAATAACAACGATGTGAACTTACATACATTTTATACAACCTTGCTATCTGACGTAGATAAAGCTACCGTGATCCAAACTTCATATTCGGGATCGTTTTTATCTATTTTAGGGATATACACAAAGAAACTATGTTTTATGAGATGACAAAGATGAGATCGCTCTGGGCTCTCACGCTATAAGTTTTTTAACCTTAAGTGTTAATTCACTTCAGTTTTTTTTAAGAACATAAAAGAGCCATCAGGTTACCTGATGCTATGAATAGGTATGAGAAGTCGACGATGTTTGCGGGCAACTTATCAAATGGAACGCACTTGCTTTCTTACCTCGTGCACTGATAAATACAATTTTGTAACATAACTTTTTTCATCGCGATATTAATTGCTGATTTTTTTTTGTCCAGGTAAACCAAGTCCTTGCGTTAAAATGATGGCCCCAGAACCGCAACACCTGAACTTAAATATGTCAATTTGCGGTATGATATCCTCGGTCCTACTCGGCCTCTGTAAATTTCTAAATGGAATTTGTTACTTGATAATGTTCGTAGGATTTATTTTGTTACAACTCATATTTTGTACGTTGGCGTGTTAAAGCCTAAATTGCAAGGAGTTCTCTGTAGTTTAAATGATTAAGTTTAAGTTGAATTATTTATTATGTCCTTTAATGTGTGTGCAGTTTTGTATTTGTCAGCCCGAAGTTTTGTTGAAGTATAAATCGTTATCTTAATATTGTTTTCATTTGCAATGAGAAGTTGTTGGTGGCGAATATTTGTGATATGCTTTGAAATCTATAGACCACATACCATAATATAATAATCTTTAGTCTTTTTCTGCAAACTATATATGAGGCATTTAGTTTTTCTAACGGCTTGACTCACCGGCATTGCGAAGGGACGTCAGTTCCCTTAGCATTTTTTCTGTACGATGGGGAGCGTTCCGAAGAATTGTTAGGAACAATTCTTGCCGCTGAGTTTCTTCACCGCACAACATGACAGACCTCCAAATTCTATGCACACCACCTTGATGTTTGGCATTCCACTACCGCGCGGTTTTCGCGTAACTTTCTGCCTCGTACAACCGCCTTGTGCAATGATCTGTCCCCAGGGATTATTTCCAAACCAATACGACTAAGGGTCTTTCAAAAGAGCGTACTCCTTCTTTATAGACTGGCATTGCATCTATGGTTCTTCTGATATTGTGGATATTCATGGGCGGCGGTGATCACTTAACTTTAGGTGACCATTTATTCATTTACACCTAACTTTATAAAAAAACTAATATCCTTATAAAGTAAAACACGCTAAGTAAATCAATGGGGGATTTCCACGTGTAGGACGTTAGCGCTTGGTAGACCTCTCACAAGATGATCTGACCAAGGTTCCAGGTTTGAGGAAGGTTTCATTGAATGAGGGAAGTTTATAATTATTTATCAACAGTAGTTTGGTTTTATAATTAAATCATTAAACCTAAGATCGAAAAGCTAAAAGTTAATGCTATCCTGCTATGTTTGCGCAGTTCATGCTGTAATAACGGTAAAGCACTCAAGTCTTCGCATTAAGGATTCTACTTACGGCATTACTCTAAGATCACTAATATTGCTGTAAGTATGCAATAAACTTCACATATTTCATATTTTATCGTCTAGAGGCGTCTGCTTCAGAATTTCATAATTAAAAATTACTCAAAACTTTCGCTCAATTAATTATTATCTGGTGTTGGCCTTGGTTATTTTACATTTTTTGGAATCCTCTGTTCACCTCGATTTGCTTAAAAAGTTCCGTTATGATTTGAATTGAATTTTCTATCAAGTTCATTTAGATCAAAATGTTTTTTGTTAAGTATTCTTTACATTTGATAACGAATAAAGCGATATATTTTTTAAAATTTTATAACGTATACCATAAAATCTTTATTGAAACCGGCGGCCGATAAACTTTGCCTCGTCGTCTTAAAATGTAAGGGACATTTTTATTATATTTTTTAACGGCTCCGTGTGGATACTTAAAAGAATAATATACTTATAAGTTGGTTTTCTTACAATTATTTCAGAAATAAGATAAATGAAATCAAAAGAATAAGACAGTAACAAATATTAAAATTATTAAAAAACACTACAAGTGTAACTGTAAAGTCTACTGGGGAATGGTGACAACAATACTTTACAATTTGTCTACTTTGATACCGGCTTGAATTAACAAAAAAATGTGCGTGCATCGTACATCATCTTCCTGCTCTTTTCCCATCTATGTGGGGTTGGTACAGTAGGTACTCTTTCTTATCCTTCTATATCTGAACTCACTCTCTTCTTGGACATCGCATCTTTCACACAGTCCACACTTTCTCCGGTCTTCCTCTTCCCTTGTACCACGCATGCATTCTTATTACTTCCTTCTTTATATGTCCGTCATTCCTACGCATGGCATGTATTATTATTATTTCATACATGTATACATGAGTGTGTCGTATACCTGATAAATAATCTGAAATGTATTATACAAAAATAGTTTTCCATTGGCTGTAAAGTCCTATGACTCAAGCAACCAGTGGTTAGGGCCACAGAGAAAGGCTAACAATATGGGTAGTCTCTAAAATCACCGTTTTTTTGTATCAAACACTTTATTTCTAATAAATAATAAGAATAATTCTTTCGAAAATTCTCGGTCGGACACTTTTCCCGATTTGTCCTCATCAGTCAAAATGCACGATAAAGAACTTACGCTTCAAGATAATGCGCAACAGAAAAACACAAGAGATGCGATCCTTAAGAAGTATTTAGTATTTAGGCGTGATTTCGAATGATAGGTTTCAAAATAACCTTAATAAGGGAAAAGTGTGGCTTAAAAGTGGACGTTGTGACTAGGATTGAGAAAGGCATGCGTCGGTGGTTCGGGTATGTTGAAAGGATAAATGAAGAGAGAGTAACAAGACAGATTTATGCTGCAAAAGTAAGTTGAAACATATATTTTTTTTTTATGGGATAAGGTGGCAGACGAGCAAGCGGATCACCAGATGTTTAGTGAACGCTACCAATAGACATCCAGAACAAGCAAATGTGTTGCAGATGCGTTGCCTAGCTTTAATGGACAGAGGAGGGCATAAACAGGAATAAGGATATTTCCTTTTACCCGTTAACCCCTCCCCGTCCAATCCTCTTCCCGTTCCCATCCTATCCTGATGAGGAAAGGGTGGGAAGAGGAAGAGGACTGAAATTAGGCCTCCGGCACCTCACTCATCAGACGAAACACAGAATACTTGTTCTTGTTGCGGGTTCTACCACTGTTATATAAAATATATAAGTAGATGTATGAATGTAGAAGAAGCGAGAGAGGTTTGCTAAGATTGCGCCAAATGGGAGTCCTCGATCTCTAGCCTACCCCTCGGGGCTACAGGCGTGAGCGCATATTTATATGTATTTATTTATTCATATTAAAGCCAAACTACACGCCTATGAAAATTTAAATTTATTTCCTAACTTTATTCAATTTAAAAAGGTAATAAAGGCACAAAACGCAGTTCTATTTTTTTACTTCGAGTCCTTCATCCATTGAAATGTAATAAAAAAAGACACTGCCGTTCACGAAGAGCTCTTAAGTGACAGTATGAAAGCTTGGAGCATTCGTAAATACATCGAGATTTATTAAAATTTCAAGTCATTTCAACCCGTGAGACGGTCGGATCAGGTGCTGCTTTACCAAGAATTAATCAAATAAAAATATAACCTATACAATTGGAATAAGGTCTATTACTTGAATAACTTTAGTTAGCAGACCTAAATGTAAAAAGTACTTGTTTTATTCATTGGGGTCATCTTTTTTGGCGACCTTGTAAAAAGGTATGATTAGTATTATAAGGGCGTATATAATATACATAAATTACATAATAATATCCATATACAGCGTAGTATGTATGGATTGTGTCAAAGATGATATGATGATGTGTAAGAAGGGTGTAATTCAGATATTAGGGCTGATAGAGGTATATGGAAGAGGAGAACATACTGTGCCGAGCCCAGATAGATGGGAAAGGTCAAGAAGATGATCCATATACAGTTCTATGTTTGGTTAGTCTGTCTTCAAATATGAATATCCTCCAGATCCTCTCGGATAGGAGTTAAATTTTAAATAGGTTGATTTTAAATCAGAATTGTCCTTATTTTACTTATTGATGGACAATAATTGGCTTCAAGGTAGAATTACAATAAATTAAACTTATAATGAACCCCAGAAACAAGGATGTGTCTCGAGCCCCCTTCCAAGACCAACTCAGTTTTTTAATCAGATTATGACGTGGGTATCTTCAAGAGAACAGTGAAAAGGATGTTGCAAAACGAATGCAAACCATGGTTCGATCACAACACCACTTAACATCGGTTGGTTGTATCTATTATAATAATAATAATAATAAATTCATTTATTGTAAAACTGTGTACACTAGTAT
>JWHW01030068.1:65744-91211 GCA_000931545.1 Papilio glaucus | reverse complement strand
AACGGGCAAGTAACCAACAGATTTACTACTACAGTGACTACCGCAAGTCAAAATTGCCTATATCGATATCCTAATACGATATTCATTGAATCTAGGCGCCGAAAGCGGCACTAACGAGATTCGACACGGTCTGTGAGTGCAATCAACATTCCGGATATCACGTATCAAACTGTCAAGTTTTGATGACG
Organism: Papilio glaucus; assembly: GCA_000931545.1. Lineage (NCBI taxonomy): Eukaryota > Metazoa > Arthropoda > Insecta > Lepidoptera > Papilionidae > Papilio > Papilio glaucus. The sequence continues at coordinate 91,023 of JWHW01030068.1, read as the reverse complement.
CTTTATGAAATGCAAATTGTTTTTAGTCTCACGTCGTTTAGTCACTATTTTTCAAGTTTAGTTTTTATTAATTTAACTAGGATGACTATCTAAATAAATGAAAGTTTCAAAGGAATTTTTACCTACTGCAAGATAATTAATAAGTTTTATTTCAAGATTAAGAACAACGCCACCTAGTTAAAAATTGAAAAGCTATTTGCGTTCTATTTATTATTGTGTGATTAACACGTGGGACTTACTTCGCAGCTTCACAAATGTTGCTGACAAAAGATTTCAGCGTAGAACATTACGATTGGAGTTTGTGATTTATTGTCGTCTCAAAGTTGGATTAATTTCTTGTTTCGTGTAGACGTGACAGTTTTAATTTTACACCGTTTCTTCTTATTGTGCGAATATTGAACGGAACAACAAATAAATCTCAAAAGTAATAATTGGAAATCTGTGACAGATTTTATTTCTATTTAAAAAATTATTTGACTAGATTCTACGCTTTTATACCAGTGCATTTATAAATTAAGATAAAAAAAATTAGCGTCCCTTAACCTTATTGAGGTTAACAGCAATAAAGTGATTCTGTCGAATGTCATCAACTGTCAAATAATCATATTTGTTTAGTTATGGTTGGGCTTCGCATGGCTAGCAAGACATGTAGACCGACCTTCTCTTTTTATCGTAATAGAATAAGATACGATGTAAGAAATTTATACCCTCATCTGTTATTTGATCAGGACCTAGATTATAGTTTTAGATAATATGTATTGATAAATCATAAGGCACAGGTTTATATTGACACTTCGATTAGAGGTCCGCATAAACTTGACCCATTACAATCGCCAACGGCGAATCACTCATGAGTTTAACCTAATTTAACTTTTACGATTTAATAGTTTTGCTCGTAGATTTAGCTCGCCAACCCACTTGAGATTTATCAATATACATATTATATAATCTAGGCCCTGATTGAGTGACAGATGAGGGTATAAATTTCTTATGCCGTGTCTTAAACCATAATGCCTCACGAGCTAGAACTAGCTAGCGTATTACGTTTCCCATTAGTATCATACAATCCGTTGCTTTTAATTTCATCAAACAAGCAAAATATTTTTACCTAATATATGATGAATATGAGAAAGATTACTTTCTTAATTTATTACTGAAAAAAGAAAATGGAAATGAATTGAAAAAGACATTTGATATTTAATTAAGTGAATCAGATTTAATCTTGATAGAGAGTCTTTAACTTTCACGTTATAAATTATATCTTGATTTATCTCCAGACATTCGTCCGTTGGGAGTATTTTTTTAATTTCGAAGCTCTTATCGTTTCGATGATATTTCTGCGACAGCTGTCTCACCCCACTTCAACAGACTGTCTTGGTTTTATCTACCTTACAGATTGATAATCTTTGAAAATTAATTGTTTGTTCGTTAATGGGAAGTAATTTTTGAAGTGCTAACCATACATTTAAGATTATTTGTGTGTGTCTGTGTAGTGGCCTTAGAATTTATTTTGGACAAAGGCTTTTTTATGCAGCTAAGCAGATAATCATTTGTTGGTGACGACACTAGAGCACATATACATGCAGAAGGACGATGTTTTCCTTTACACTTTATAATAGTTGTACTTTACAAAATCCGAGGAGGAGCAATATTTTAAGGTCAACACTATGGGTTATGTTGCACATATTTTGTCACTGTTGATTTTTAATTGTCAACTTTGATGGAACCATATTTATGCAGGCACTAAAATAGAAGACAGTCGTCGTAGAATATGTTAGTTATTGTTTAGTCGAATGACTCTTCAAACATCATTTAGAATACATATACTGTTTGCTACAAGTCAACATTTCAGTGTTGTTTGTCAACACGTCACTATTGGATTTGTACGCAGTGAATTCGTTACGCAAACATTTGCTGTGCACTGTTTTTATTTTTTGACCAAACTTTTTAAATGATACGTATTTTTATACAATTTTGACTGGGATATATATTTAAATTACACTTTTGTGAAAAATTTCAAAAAATATTTTATTATTCATTTTCCAATTCGAAATAAATCCAAAAACATGAAACCCTTTGCGAATTAAATTTACATTTTCAAAAATCATCTACAGACAGCTCTATGTTTCGTTTTTGTTCGCGCAACAACCGCCTCTCTTTATGCCGCCATCTTACATCTGGTGGTATGAAGAAACTGACACGCTCACAACATAAATTTGCCTTTGACTTTTTGCTTTGTTACTTACAACGTAACTTAACTGAACTTATAATAAAACAGCCTACATATATTCTTCTCTGTCTATATATTATTCGTGGTTTCAACCGCCGTAAAAACCCTTTGATTGATTGAACCCTATTTAATATGATTGATCATAGACATCTGAGGTCAACTTTTATTAGATTTTAAGTATTTCTCCTTACAAACTCCCATCCCCTATTTTAAACCTTCAAGCGATGAGTTTAGAAAAATCGTGTTTTAGTACTCGCTTACGTAAAAACATAAATCTCTGTGCAAATTTTAAAATTTTCGGCCAGAAGTTTTGGCTGTGGGTTGATAAGTTAGGCATATAGCCAGTTTCTGCTTTTATATACATACTAGCTGTGCCTGAGACTCCGTCCTCGTGGAATAGTGACATTGGGCAGCATTTTTAATTTATAGGCCAACGCTTTTGACTAGTAAACTATGTCGGTACCAAATTTCATTTAAATCTGTTTCGTAGTTAAGGCGTGAAAGCGTAACAGACAAACAGACAGAGTTACTTTCCCATTTATAATATTAGTAGGGATTTAGAATATATTTACAGTACATCAATAGTCATACAAGACAGTTCGTCAAGTAGATATTACGTTCGCGAACATTCGATAGATTGAGAACCATACACCATCACTTTAATTTAAATCTGAAGTAAAAAAATAAGAACAACATAAGAATAATCAATTCATCCCTCGTTCCTTTTGATTCTCCCTTCGTACTCGCTGATAATACAAAGAAAATCAATACGCGATGTCGGCAGGTATACGACATTCATTTCCATCCATCATCACATTCGATGTTTGTTTATATTTTTAAATAGAGGAAGCTACGATAGTTCAGTAATATTTCAAGAAATTGTATTTGGGCAAACAAGCAGCGGGTCGCATTATGTTAGGTCGTCTCCACCACACAGTAACACCGACATAACTAAGGCGCAGCTTGCGCTGCCGGCCTTTAATAAAGGAGTACGTTCTTTTCTTAAGGACACAGATGGTTCACGTCGCGACCGATATAAGAGTCGAGGTCGCCCAGACAAATAGTGTCTCGTGTCGCGCTTAAAAAGCACGTGTTAAACACGGACGTTAAAAAATTATAAAAAACGGACGGAGTGCGAGTCGGACTCGCACGAAGGGTTCTGTACCATTATCTATAAAAATCACGTTTGTTGTATAGGAGTTCCCTTAAATATTTATTTTATTCTGTTTTTTAGTATTTGTTGTTTAAGCGGCAACAGAAATACATCATCTGTATCATCTGAAAATTTCAACTGTCTAACTATCACGGTTCATGAGATACAGCCTAGTGACAGACGGACAAACAGACTTACGGACACACAGCGGAGTCTTAGTAATAGGGTGCTGTTTTACACTTCTGGTACGGAATCCTAAAAAGGACTAATAAATTTAAATAAATAAAAAGTATAATAATTTTCTTTCAATAGAAGTTCGACTTGGCTTTCCATTACAGTGTAAATTATGGCTGACTCTATCGACGGACTCTCTGATACTGAACGAATAGTGGCTTTGTTTGCGGTCCTGGCCACGACACACAGTACATGCAGAAGAGACCGACACACTTGTCTCAGTGTCGATCCCTTATCTAGGTCACCACGCGAACCGCCACCTTAGTCTTCACAAGGCAGTTGTGAATGCCATGGTCGCCATTATAAATCTGGCGCCATCTGCTATCCGTTCTACGAGCAACTTGCAATGCTCATTCCCTTTAGCCTCATTATACTGAAAATCACATTAATTAATAACGAATCTCGCATATAGTGTTTAAAATAGCTTAAGTAAAAGCCAAGGCAAGTTGTAAATACATAAATAAAACTTGTTTACTTAAGGTGTGCCATAACTCAAGTTAGACTTCGGAAACGGTGACATCGACGGAGCGACACTCGAGCGCCCTCGTTCAAAATACATTAGAATAGAAAATATTTACTTAAACCCCACGTTCGCGTTGTTATCTATTATGTTATAACATAACAGAATCTGCATTTACCTAATAGGGGTGATCAGAGTAGCAACCTCTGACTACCCTATTAGGTAAATGCAGATAATTAATCTTGAATAATGCGAAAAAGGTGCATATCTTGTTATGCATCTTTCGTGTGGAATTGTAGTCAAATAAATGTTTACTTTTGCTTATTTATACTGTGATAATTAACCGGAGCGGGTCGCTAGTAGTAGTAAATGCGTGATGAAAAGATGAATGAAGAAGAACAAGAAGAGAAATCTATATAGCGAAAGTAAGTGGCAGTGTCGTTAGGGGTCGCCCTAGGCGAACTTATACCGAGCAGATTGGTGACATAGTAACTAAAGAAAGTCGGTATTCAGAGACCCTTAAACCGACGAGCATGAATGCGTAGATGTATTGATGTAGAAGAAGCGAGAGAGGTGTCTCGAGGTGTGTGTCTAGGACGATTTAAATGGAAATCTGTAATCTCGGCCTACACCACCAGAAGGCGTTAAAGACGTGAGGGCTATATATATTCTTTTTCGTGTGAAAATGCTTGTACAATATTCATTGCTACCTTAAAATAAAAATGACTTTCGTATATAATTATCTTACATAATATTTTGCTCCTTTGTACTTATTCAAATTAGAGGGTTGTGACGTAAATACCATACTGAGATGAAGGATTGCGAGAGGTTGTTAAATTACGTAATCACGACTGTTTTATTTTGTATGACTTGTTAAATCTTTATGCACATGTCACCGTTAGTCATAGTTAGTTTATTATCTCACTGGAAATATTATAGACTAAAAAAATTGTGCTCTGAACTAACTAACTCGACCATTTGTGTCAAACTAACAAACAACTTTTTTCCATAAACTCGTTTTTTAACTCTATGTCCAACCTAACAAATATAACCTATAATTTACTTACATTTTACAACTCTTCATTCGCACTGTGCGATATTAAAGCAAGTCATCTGTTCATAATTTGACGTCGATAAATTATCGAGGTAAAACACGTTAAATTGTAAATGGATCGTTCACTTTACAATTTCCAACAGCTTGTAGTATCGCCAGTGAGGTTATTAACGAAATATGTTTACAAGTGTACGGTTAGACATACAGCATTCTGGATTGGTGGCTACGTATATATCGACGCAGCGTGGATAGGCCTCCCAGGAGATGAGCTGATCTGGTTAAGGTTGTAGCAGACCACTGCATTAGGTCGACAAGGTATTCTTTAAAGCATTTAACTGGGGAGGCCTTTTTGTTTTGAGAGTGAAATCTTAAAAAATAAACTCTGCTTCTGGGGAAAGACAGGGTTATGTGAGGTTTACCTCAAACCCATCGGTGGCAATATTCGAATGCGACGAGGCTCCGGGATCTCTAGTGCAACGCACCAGTGCCTCCTGCACTGCGTTTTCGCGCGACATAGGGGTGTAGGCGTTCCCTTACTCTCTTCCGGGGCTACGGCTACACAAGACCACGCCATGTAGCCGCCTTCTTGGCAATCAAAGCTCCCACTCTAATTGTTCACGATCCCGAGGGTAATGGAGGCCTACGTCGTACAGTAGCCATCTTTTGGCTGAAGATAATGATATTGTTTGTTAAAAGTATAATTTGTGATTTTTGGTGTGACATAACCTGCTGTAAAAATAGATGTGTTCATTAGCCAAGTAAATATATTAAAAAAATATGTTATTAGACAATTATTTACATCCGTTGTTGTTTAGTAAAGTAACAAAGCCATTTCATTGTTTTATTTATTAATTACATTTTATAATTCAAGTTTGTTCGCACTTTGTGGTTTACGCGTCACTCAGTTTTTCAGCATTGCGTGTGACTGTCGGAATTCTAGCTCATTTATTTTTCCAGTTTGTTATTTCCATCAACCGGCTCGGAGCGTTCGTGTTTTGAAATGCCTCGATAAACATTTCAGATGTTCGGCGACGTTTACAAATCGGTTCGAATAAATAACAAAGTTACTCCGAGCAACTTATTAAAGTTTTATTATTGTAACTTTAAAGGTAACATTAAAAAAATTTGTTGCTCCATTTTTGTATTATATAAAATTTAGTCTCCGTATGTGTACATCTAAATATAAAAATCTATAAACAATTAAATAATAAGAAACAGGAATGGTAGTATTATCATTTCCATTTTTTTAATGGAATAAAGTGGCAAACGGGCAAGCGGCACCTCACAATAAGTACCGCTACCGATAGGCTACCGCTACAACAAGCTAATGAGTTGCAGATGCGTTGCCTACCGTTAATGGACAAAAGAGGGGACAAACAGAAAAAAGGATATTTCCATTTCCTATCCATCACCTCCTCATCCATCCATAAACCATTCCATATTGAAGAAAAGAATGGGAAATTGAAGAAAAGGATGGGAAGGGGAAGAGGATTACAGTTAGGCCTCCGGCACCTCACTCCTTAGACGAAACGCAGATTACTTCTACTTCACGCCTGTCTTCTGTGATATTGTGGTATTTCACCGGTCCAGCCGGCCCATTCGTGCAACAGAGCTTGCACGAATGGGCCGAATATTGCTTATTGGGCCAGTGTTAAATATTGAATGTAATAAAGTGTATTGAATGTAATAAATAAAAACCCAGGTCATCATTTAAGGAGTACCCGTAACCGACATGTATGCCGGGAACCACTCTGGGTTACGGGCGTAAGCGTATATTTATTTTTTACGTGCTTAAGTAATATTTTATTTATTTATTATTTCAGCTTCAAGTGAGCTGAAATACGACAAGAGATTGTCACAGATTCGCAGAGACGCGGCGATCACCATTAACGATATTTCAAGTAAAAAAATAGCGTTAGAGGTAAGTTATTATATTATGGTCTAAGATATAGCATAAGAAATGTCTACCCTCATCTGATAATATGACGAACTCATATCACGTACAACGGAATGTTAGACACGAGTTCGATCAATTACGCAATTTAATTTATAATTACAGTTACGCAAGGATTAAACCTAATTAAAAACTATTAGCTCGGCAACCCGCTTGTGATTTATCAATGTACATATTATGTAACATATAATCTATGTACTATTTACTATGCCGTACTTTATATACTATTAGTATTAGTTCTTTATTAGCCATTTATATTTTTTTAAATACATAATTAAATGTAGACTTTTACATAGCTATTAGGGACAGAAAGAGACAGCAAATACGTCCTGTTTTTTACCTGACTTATTAAGTCTCAAATGTGACAATGTTCCTATTGTCTTAATCTAGAAGTGTCTTGGACCATTTAGATAAAAACGTAATCATTTAATTTTAAGATTAAGTATAACTCCACCTATTTGAAAATTATGGAAAAAATATTATTTTGCGTGTATTTTTACTTATATTTATTTGTTTTAGGATATCATTACCTCTATAGTCGATTATTTGAAAGACTATGAGAATAATTATTCGGACTGTATAAAGCATCTAAATGACAATGACACGGTTAAAAATACTTGGACCTTTTGGAACTCGGTGTTTTACGCTGGAACTATTTTTACAACTATTGGTGAGTCATATACATTTCTTTTTACTGTACTAGCAACTCGTCCCAGCTTTACTCGGGTAAGTAGACAAATAGAAAAACTACTTTTGGTGAAAGAATTTTTAAAATCAGATCCTACTGATCTACCGGAGATTTACTCGAACATCCAAAGTGGCAAATACCTGTTTATAACATTATCATAGTATACAAGTATAGATTTGCACTGTGTAACATCATGTCTAGTACCAGGGTGGCCGAGATTCACTTTGCATTCTCTTTTGTAAGATCGTGTTTTTATTGAAAAGATATTTAGGATTCGAATAATGTCATATAGTGCCATCTAAAAGAATTTTAAAGTAGGTTACAAAAGATGGCGTTTTAATAATTTTTTTTTGAAATCCACGTTTAAAGGAAAGACACTTATATATAGGTAAATTTAAAATTAATAGTCGTATCTATATAATCTAAATCTTTAGAGCAATTTTTAAGAGAGCGAGAGAGAGAGAGAGAGAAAAATATGTCCAGGAATCGCTTAATCTTTATATAAAAACACAAAAAAGTATTAGCTAAATCGGTCCAGCCGTTTACACGCGATGCCATGACCAAGAGAAATATGAATATTTTTTATATATAAATAGACATGATTTACTAAATGTACATTACCTGAGTGGTGTAACTATGTACACACACACAGGCAGTCATAAGGCATGCGAACAGAAGTCAAAACTCAAAACAGGTGGGACAGTGCGACAGTAGTTCAAAAATAAATAAATAATGAACAAAAATAAACCCTCATACCTTAACAACAAAATTCAAAATTGAATACAAGAAAAAAAAAATGAAAAAGATCTCAAGATCACTCGGATCGCGAGCCCTGTATCAGATGAAGCTGTAAGAACCGTCAATAAGGTTACCAGCAAGTCGTTGCTATTGACGGTTCTTTGTTACTAATTTTAAATTTAAAATTCTAAATTTACTATCGGAGAGAGAGATGGAGATCGACATCTCCGAAAATTAGTTTCTCTATTTGTAATAATAGTACTAAGTGTCATAACGTTGTAACTAAAGTTATAGCTATTTAAGAGCTATTTAAGATTTACATAGACGGAAATTTTACGAACTGTGTATTCTACGTTGATCAAATCTAATTGAATTTATAAAATATAACAACATGTATCGTGTTTCGAACAATGGTATTACACAAAATTCAATTATAGAATGCAAAATGATATACCAGTAGAAAACGAGCACAGTAAAAATAGGAAAGCTCCCAGGGCAGTTTATTAAAATACTGATCTGTTTTGCGTATTTTATTTGCGTAATATTTTGTTATAAAGGCAGATTGGAGGTAAAATTTAACTAGAAACAAAATATACCGCTGACTACTTTGAATTTGTGAGAATCTAGATGAAAAAAAAATGAATTCTAGATAATATTTGTTAAAGTAATATATGATTTGAAAGAAATATAGATTTTTTTTTCGAATATAGTACATATAGAAGAGTAATAACTTAAAAACACAAGAAATATTTATGTCTATGTCGGATACTGTAATATTATGAAAACTATTTTGCTGGAGGTATACTTGTTGCTATTTATTTTCGACAGGCTCCACTGAAACGAATTGGTTAGCGATATTATAACCTAACTGTTTATTGTAATAAAATAATTTCAATAATTTCCTAATGTATTAAGAATATTAAAATATACTCCGTAATAATGAGACGAAGGTTTCAAATTTGAATATAAATAATTAAAAGAACTGTTGTTCCAAATTCTTTAACATAATCCACAATAATTCCATCTATAACGCACTCGTTAGCGTGTCTCAATCAAGAAATAATTGCAATTATCTCAAAGTATGCTTGTATTAATTTAATTAATGTTCTACTATACACACAAAAAAAAATAGTCTTAAGTAGGATTTTTCCAAACTTTTTTTCTTATTATATAAGGTGGCGAACTAGCAAGCGGTCCATCCAATTTTAAGTGACCACCACCCATAGGCAGCTGCAACAAGCTATAAGTAACTAATAAACTGAGAGAGTTTAACGGATAGAAGAATAAGAACCAAACAAAAAAAATACATTTCATTTTCCTATTTATTCCTTCCCCGGTCAAATCTAATCTTTTATTAAGGGTAGTTATATTTGAATCTAAAATGTATTATAATGTATGTTTGTATTTAATTCTTGTAATGTAAATCGTGAATCACAATAAAAAAGATGACGCGGCTATGCAAAAGTAAAGTAAGTTTCTTCATTCATGACATTTCTTCGCCTTTCCATTTAAAAAAAAACTTCCAAATGCTATACTAATAATAGCTATGTCATTAAGAGATAAATAGCTTGAGATTGATACAGTAAGATAAATGACAGACTCAGCACTTTTCCAGATATAGTTTTTATTTAAAATCTATTTCTAGAAACTTCAATTACAGTTGCAATATTAGTTGATTTAAATTGTTAATATTCTTTAGGTATCACATATTAATATTTTTAATAACACTCCCCAAATTGACATAAAAATTGTCTTTCAACTGGTCAACTTGTTTGGAGTTTACGCCAGTACTTACTACTAATTAGGAAATAATTTGATTGATATAGATTAGGAAATGATTTGATTGATATACAGAAACTCGCGGAGTGCATTAGTTTATATATATTTTTACATATTTTAGTCTCCAGATTTCGAGTTGGATTCCCAAATTACTCAATAAGCATTTTAGTAGTTAATCTAGAGCAATGATCTTGTGACCGATGACGTTTGACATATCTTGTATTATAATTATTTATTGTGCTTTTATTTTCGGCACACACATATGCGAACCGAACGGAACATAGCCGTGGTCGTCGCAGAGTTGGAACCGTGCCCAGCTTGCTAGTCGCACTTTAGCCAGTTCCCAAGCGATATTACAGTAAAACCATTCGGCGTATTCACCGTATTACTTAAAATGTCATAATCAATTCATATTACATGTATTTCGTCATTATAAATGAGTATGGAGTCTATTGTGGTATAGTGTTACGTCAGTTTTTGTTCAATTATAAAGTGTTGATATTGTTCAAAATAGATTCTTTTATTAGACATCTTACGTTGACCCCGATGAAAAGACAGAGTTTCTCTGCAACTATAACAAACGGTAAGTGGCTGTTTTTTTCTGTAATTGCCGTTGTAAATACAAAATATTAAGATATTGCCTTGCCTTCTAAATTCTTATAATATTAATGTTACACACGACTTTGAAAATATTACTAACAAGGTTGTCTAATTAAATTTGTTATATTATCAATTCAATAATTTATTTTCCGTTTTAAAACGTTTAACTTTGATACTGTCTTCTTTCAGTTGCGGTTTACAATAAGTAATGAACCATAAAGATAAACCAACGCATAGTACCAATAGTGTTTCAACAAGAGCATCATCGCAGACACAGACTCCAGGCAAGTTAGTAACGAAATCACCAGATAGAGGTGAACAGTTGAATATGGAAGACGAAACTGACAGAGAAACTATGTCTACACGGAAAAGGCGAAATTTGTCTAAAAATAGAGGACAGGCTATGAGGCAAAGAGAAAAAACACCAGAGCCAAGTCGCACTCCAATTCCTCACGAAGATACACCGACATCTGATGACGAAGATAATAATCCAAAAAATCCGAGAGAAATAGAAGCTGATAAAACTTATGAGGAAATGAAACGCTTAGTTCAGGAAAAAGCCAGTTTAAAAGATCCCGTGTATGACTTAGATAGAGACGAAGTCTTAGAAGCGCGAGCAATGGCCGCTAATGAGAGACGACGCAGAAGTATATCACCTTTTGCCATTCCGGAAAAGGAGGAATCATCAACACTTGAGCGGAAGGGAAGTTTTATTGATCCAACAAATAAACTTTTGACAACGAATTATACTTTAGGACCTAAAGGTGATGAATCTACTAGAAGCAGTTCAATATCAATGGATGGTACAAGAACAGAAACGAGAGGATCGTTATCTCCTCCTACAACTGCAAGTTCATCACCCCGAGATAAGAGTTTTCCATATCCATTCCCTATCGCACCCAAAAAATTAGAAGAATTAGTCTACCCCGATGAGGATATAAAACTTCTGGAAAAAAGCACTAAATCCAAAATCTCACCAAAAAAAGAAGAATTAAAAAATGACGAAGATAAAACTACGCAATCTCAAAAAACTAAACCACCTAAAAATGAAGCCCTTCCACCCAGCAGTGAATTAGTAACTAGAGTTATTCAGGTAGAAAGAACTCCTAGTAAAAAATTAACGCAAGATCAAAAACCAGCCGTAGAAATAAGAGAGAGAGTTGTTAGAACACCTAGTAGAAAACTGTCCGCAGATCAGAAGCCAACAGTTGTAAAGCAAATTCCTTCTAAACCAACGAGAGAGGAACCAAAAAGTAAAATTCCACCTGTTAAACCGACTAGGAGCAAATCTGCATCAAGATTTGGGGTCAGTTTTTACTTAAAATTACTTGTGATTCTGATGTTTATTTTATTAATAATGTTGTACTACAATATTATTTAACAAAAACGTTAAGAATATGCATAACGAATATTTAGAAAAGAAACATACTAATGCTAATTAATCAATAATAAAATTTACAGAGTAAAACGAGTGAAAGCGAAATGAGTGAAGATCAGCAATACAAACAAAAAAATACTGAAAATATCACTAAACGGAGAATCACCCCAACACCTCGTCGATTTATGAAATCTCCAAGAGCAAATCGTTCACAATCATTTTACCGAACGGTAGATACTGATAATTCAATAGATAAAACTGGTACAAGAATAAGCCAAACTAGTTTAGAAATTCTAGAGTTAATGCAGAAGGCAAGAGCTAGAAGTTTGTCGATACCCAAAGATGATCCAAGACTTCCAACTGAGTACAAGAACTACACTGACAGAATATTAAAAACACCCAATAAAACTCCAACAAATTTAAGACACACAAGAGGTATTTCTTGTCCTAAGACCATTCAAATAATTAGCGACAGAGAAATTTTGTCCGGACTTACTTCATTGAGAAAGCCGGATTCAATACAAGGAAAGCATAGTAGGCACAGTTCTGGATATGGAGATGCAAGTCAATCTGAGTACACATCAAGTTGCTATTCTTCTTCACCGAGTGAAAATGAATATGAATTCGATTTATCCGAGAGAACAGCTGAACTTACACGCAAATTAAATATTTTAAGTGAAGAAGTTGACAAAAAAGAATCTACGGGAAATACTACTCTAGCAAATATCGGTAATATCTTGCAAAGTAATAGTGAAAAAGTTAAAGAGACAAAATCTATTTTACGAAAAAGAGGTATACTTACTTTAAACGAAGAGCCAATAAAATCTGTAATAGATGAATCCAAAATAGACGACAAACGTGACTTGGAAATGACCAAAAAACATAAAGTCATAAAAAGTAAATGGAAATATTTGGCTTGTTGGCAGCAGTTTCGAGAAGAACAAGAAGAAGCTTGTGAAAAAATCAGATTACTTAGAAACCGATGTATTTGCGAAATGATCCTTTTAATAATAATTTGTGGATTTGGAGGTATGATGTTCAAAATGCTAGAGGGGTCTTTTGAAAATGCATACAAATGTGGTAGTAGGAGCGTAAAAAGAGACTTTATTGAAAGTCTATGGCGTGGTAGTCACTATTTACGTGAGGAAGATTGGAAATCCATGGCAAGGAATAAGCTTTTTGAATTCGAAAATCAGTTACACACTGCACACGAAGCTGGCGTGACGTCATACAGCGGGCAGAGGTCTTGGAACTTTATGAACTCATTTGTATATTGCCTGACGTTAGTTACAACTATTGGTAAGAATAATATTATTGTAAATAATAATAATATTGTAAACTAGTAATATTTATTTCACCGCAAAATAAATAGATCATTTTGTCTCGGCTTTTTATTTGGAATAAAATAAACTTTAGTTTAATAAAAGATCTATTTTTTATCTATATTTTTTCTGTTACAGGTTACGGTCACATAGCACCAAAAACGACTTATGGACGAGTGGCTACTATAGCTTATGCCATAATTGGAATTCCACTGTTTTTGATCGTGCTTGCAGATTTTGGTAAATTATTTACAAGGATAATCAAGTTCTTTTGGGCATACATAAGAAGATTTTATTACACTAGAAGCTGTAGAAAAGTACGACGAACGGTCCCAATGCAGGCAAGTAAACTAATCTTACTGTTAAAAATATTAGTGGTGTTAGCTAGCTAATTATATACAGGTATATATAAAACCCATTTTTTTTCTTAATGATTTAATAGGGTGATAGATAGCTCAGAAAGTAATATTTTGTTTGTTAGCCAAATTTTTCTCTATTTATCAAATCTCCAGATTGTGCCAAGTAATCGACGGCTTACTAACGTAACCAATAAACACAGTACATAACAGCAAGAGAGCCTTACCTTTAGTGGACTTTCCTTGCCTTACCTTAAACTTTCGTGGGAAACTAAATAGCCTCAGCTTAATCTTACTACAACATATATAAATTAGACAATAAAATATCTTTATGATTAGCTTATAGTATTAGCATTTTGACATTTATAATTTATAGAAAAACATACGTGTATACCGAAATTATTTCCGTTAATAAAAATGATTTGCAGTGTTTTATCTATCCAATTACACATTAGCCTTTAAAAATTGATTATTTAATACAGACGTCTTCAAATGTTCAGCCGAATATTACTTTTGTTAAGTGCGCGGTGATGTCTTACATAACTCATCTCGGTTACTCTACATAATGCTTTTACACTTGAGTAAAATTTACATACCACTCTTAGAACTTGTTTAAATATATAAATTTAAATTCTTGTAGAAACATTATTTTGTTTATCTCTTTTCTCTACGTATGTTATTTACGTTTATTTATATTATTAATAACTGTTTCTATCACTACAACCGGCACTTTTTTGGATAATGCTCATTTCTAGCCGGGATAATACCACATTCACAAATTTTACTAATACTGTTTGTTTATAAAAACTTTTCAATATAATTATTTAATGAATTCTTCAATTATTTTATATTATAAGGATATTTTAATTTAAATCAAAGGCGGGCGTCGGGCGAAAGTTCTTTTTTGTGCGGTGTTCGGTGGCCGGTCTCTTTCAATCTGTTCCCCCACTCCGCGCGCTCCCCGCACCTGTCATTATGCAGTAGGTCGGGCATAGACACTGTTTCTTACCCTTTTCAGGTTTATAATATAGTTTTTAAACCAGTAAGATATGAGTTATTCTTTTTGTAGAGGATAACATTGCAATATTTTTACAGGAAGTAATTAAAGGCCTCAATATAGTGTACGACGTGGTACGAAGGCCTTCACAAATATTTTCTGAAGAGGATATTAATGAGCTACCAGATGATATCAAGCCTCCACCAGTTGAAAGAAAGGACAGCGATGTACCTCCGCCTTTACCACCGAAGCCTGGAACTTTAAGGCCGGATCCAGAAAACGCAACTGATCCAGACACGCCAGCACCATCAGTATTTGAAATAGATGACGAATTCAATCTGCCAATTTCAGTAGCTATCACTATTTTAGTTATTTATATCATCATTGGAGCTCTCGCTTTTAACCTTTGGGAGAAGTGGGATTTCTTTGAGTCCTTTTATTTCGTTTTTATATCTATGTCAACCATCGGTCTCGGTGATCTTGTCCCAGATCATCCAATGTTCATGATGGCGTCAATATTGTATTTAATTTTCGGATTAGCACTAACATCTATGTGCATAAACGTCGTTCAAGTTAAATTATCTGATACATTTAAGCAAGCAAGTGCTAAGCTTGGAGCAACTATTGGCTTGAAGGTTGCAGAAGAAGACGGTAGCCTAGTACCTATAACACCTCCTCCTGTGGAAATTGCTCCAGTACATAAGCCTAAACTGGAAACAGTAACCACAGAAACTAAAACTAATGATTCGAACGATATTGACAGTAAAAACAGGTAAACTAAGGATTATAATTTATTATGTATAAACATTGGAGCTGAACCTAAGGTGCTGCAAACTTGACATTTTGTGTTAAAAGTGATATTGCTATTTATAAATCTATTTAACGGTATAGTATACAATACTATTTTAAGTGCTTTTTGCAGTGTGTGTATATGTAAATAAAATTAGAAATCTTCAGAACTAAATTTGAAAATAAATATAATAAAGAAGTCTTAAAACCTAAACGATCTATAAGGTGCACCAAGCTAAAATTTCAATACAAAATGTTTTGTTGTGCCTGGTAACAAACATATTGGTATATCTGAGAAGCGCTTTTATCTCAAAATATTTAGTTACATTATGTGCTACATGACCCACGAAAGAACAAGATTGTGAAATCTTTTAACTTAATAACATGAAATGTGGTTAATTATACAAGGAAATGATATATTACTATTAAAATATTACTTAAGATTTAAATAAATATCATTAATATTAAACACTCTGTTATTTTAATATCTATACATTTACATATTTAAGGTATTAAATTCAAAATCTTACTACACACAGAGCAGGCCATCGTCCAGTAGTGGATATCTCTGGGTTGGGTGAAGATTGTATTACTCGTAATATCCTACGCAGAAATTCACTGTACGTTAATCAGTCTTCATCCATCAAGTGCTCAGCAAGACTTTGAAGTTTTCCTTTTGTCAGAGTACATGAAAGGGAAGCGCTTGAAATTAATACTGTTGTTTCTGCACAGTCGCGTACAATGAAACTCAATGCGACCGCTTAGATTCTGTGTTACCACATCTTAATGACAACGTATCTTGTAAAGCGATAAACTTCATGGAATACCCTTAACTAACTGATACCCATGACGATGTTTGCGTAGCACAAATATTTCGAGGAGTATATTTATTGAATTCTTTTAGTAAAAACTGTTGGTCAAAGATGAAAAATAATTGTCACCATTTCTTATTGTGGCACTTTTTGACGATTTTCCAACTTTATTATATTTCTTATATATTTCTTTCCGAAGAATTGGTGAGTAGTCCATTTGAGTGCGCATACTATAAATGGGAGCCGATTTATAACAATAAAATTTTAATCGTGGTTAAGGCGTAAAAATCACCAAACAGAGAGTGTCACTAAAATATTGGTATGTCTTCTTTACTCCTAGCTGTGACAGTTCGTCTCTAAATTTTATTATGGCCCGTTAATTCGGTATCATTCCACGCATTATGTTTTTATAAGATTTTCTGTGCCATGTGTGAAATTTAAAATAACCTTTCAAAAGCTTCAACAAACTTTTAAGACTCTTCTTGCCGTTGTAAAATTTGTATTCGACGTATTCATCAACAACAAAGGCTTTATGATATTTAATCATCGCTTTAGATAGCCTATTTTCTATAGAAATAAACTCTTGAAGGCTGTCATTAAGCCATTTTATATTTGGTTCCATCGAATTCATGTTTAAATTATCTATTTTATAGTAATATTCCAATGTACGCAGTTTTTCGTTTATGTTAGTTCTTATATATTCATTTTGATATATGAATTGATTTAGACTCCTATAAACTCGACTTTCTCTATATTGACATGAATAAATATCAAGATTATTGAACTCTAAATAATTTTCACATTGTAAATATTTGATAAAATCATCATTCAAATATCGATCAAAGATTTCAGCAGCTTTCAGTGAATAGACATCATCGGTTGTTCCTTTTTGAAATTGTTTGATGAGCAACAAATTCATTACAAGACTGGGAATCGAGGCTGGTAGTATCTCACAGAGGGGATCCATGTGGCTATACCGAGACCATCCTGTCAGGATTATTCCCTTGAAACTGTAAGAATTTCTCTCTCCGCCAAATTTGTAGTCGAAGATGAATCTGAGCCATTTCAGATGATTCATGAAGCGTTTATTCAAATCGGGTAAAGTGGCAGTAAGTCCATCAGCTCCCTTGAAAGCTGAAGCTATCCAGATGTTTTTGAACTTCTGATGATAGTTGTATAAATTTCTATGTGATACGGGTAATCTTGCTGTATAATCCCAATACACTGGTTCAATATCAGGCATAACATTAGTTTTCCAGTATTCCGAAGCAATACCACGCAGCATGTCGTCCCAAAACAACACCGTTATATTGGGACTGAACAGTTTTACCATCTCAGTTAATTCACGTAATTGGATCATATAAATATCGCTGAAATTTAAACAAATCAAACAATAAAATCGATCTCGCTTTGTTATATTCTTACAAAATATAGAATTTAAGTTTGTTGACAATACGCATATTTTCATTAAAACATGATATACCCTATTATATTAATTATTTTGAGTATACCAAAATTAGAAGGAAAAAAACTAGAAAGCAGGTCACTTGATGTTACTTATACACTCTTACTCATCAATGGGTGCAATAATCAAAAGAGTGAGGAATACGTTGCTTGTTCGTATGAAATAAAGGATTAGATAAGTAGAAAGAAAGGAATAAAGGATGGAACGAGTCTATTTCACGTTTACATAGTGGCCCATTTCATAAAATACAGTATTCCTTAGTTACTTGATTTTCAGAGATTTTTCCATATGGAATTTAGAAAGTTGTAGTATTAGAAGCATTGCTTACATCTCAGTCTGTCCTCGACGACGACATTGTGCACATTTGTTTATATGGTAGACTTCGTCACAACCTATGTGTAAGTGTTTTAGTGGAATTACGCTAGTGTGGAATTCGATAATCTGAAAACAACACAGAAAAAATGCTTACATAGCATTTCCTTTTTAAAATACTTAAGACGAATAAAAACTTAAATATATCTTAAAACAAAACGTGAACGTTTACTCTTAAGTTTTGATCCAGTAATGAGGTGACCAGAAGCCTTTTTTTTCAATTTCATTAGCTTCTTCATAAAGGTTGGCAAAGTATTCGGCGGAGGAGCATTCGGTGTATATTGTTTGCCAGACGGCATCTGGGGCGTGTACATACGTATACACATTCATTATAAACCGTTTACAGTCACCGCATATGCGGCAAAAGAAAACAGACGCTTGTAGAAAGTGATTGAAGAGTTGATATTACTTGGAAGTAGTATAACTTTTAGAGGTCATAGTGATTTCCGAGTAGATTATTTAGAGGTTGATGTCAGTAAGCAATCTGGATTGGGATACAAAGAGTATAAGATATCGTCTTTAGTTTTATTTACCTGCTTCAACATATTTTTGATAAGAGCCTTGCTTTCCATCTTGCTGGGACAGATGGAGTCGGGATATAATGGTACTTCTCGTAAATGTTTAAATTCTGGCAATTTCAGTGCGTGTTCCATGTGACCAAAAGTTTGTACTAATGGAATGATCTCGAAGCCCATGTTCCATGAGAATTTGATGAATTCTCTCAGCTGAAAATTAAATTCATGATTGTAAGTACTATAAAAAAAATATGAAAGTAAACTATTTAACTTAATGTTAAGTGCTGCCCATAGGTATCCAGAACAAGTGCGTTGCCACTCATATGCGGGGCAGAGGACTTGTAATATTTTTATGGAACAACGTGGCAGACGAGCAAACAGTTCACATTCTTACATGTCCGGTTAAGAGGTTGTTGCAGATGCCAGTAGGCATCCTACATGTTGAGATGCAAATACGTTATCTACCTTTAATTTACATTGGAGAGGATCAACAGGAAAAATGATATTTTCTATCCATCCCCTCCCCGGCAAATCCTTTTCTCCACCTCATCCTTATTAGAAAAGGATAGAAGGGGGAAGAGAACTAGGATTACGCTTCCGGCACCTCACTCATCAGACGAAACTCAGAATATTTCACGCCTGTCTTCTGCGAGGTCGTGGTATTTCACCGGTCCAGCCGGCCCATTTGTGCAACAGATATTGTTGTTCCAGGTTCTACCAATGTTAGCTATAACATTGTATTGTCAGGATAAATGAATAGTTAGTATATCATAAGTTTACTATTATAAATATGTTAGAAACAAATGTTGTCAGGTTTATTTAGTTATTTCAAACTATTACATACCTCATGTTCCTTGTAGCAATATTTCGAGCTCAAATTAACGATATCCCCTCTATACGGAAACATGTCCTCGTATTCCATCAATAAACCGTTGACACCGAGGTCCTTGAACAGCGGCAGCAGTGAAGTAAGGTATTCCAACTTCGGCGGTGATCCTTTCAAATCGATATGTACTACCACTTTCGATAGATTCACTCCCTTCTGTTTATACAATACCGTTTTATGCTTGTGATTGATCCATGCATGTAGTAGGATGTAGAATAAACATATGTACACCGCGGCCATGAACATTGTTATCATATTCATTTTGATTCTAAAGAAAATTAGATTCCTTAAATGGAAAATCATTTCATATCACTTTTGACGCACAATTATATCTAAAATGATTTATTTTACAAGAGCCGGTCACATCGCGACATGCTCTGTGCGGACGCGTCGTCACATGTATTGCTTCTGTTATAATTCAATTAGTGTGATTACGTTTTAAGGAGAAGCGCTCTAAAGGAATATTTCTATCAACATTATATATTGATACTTATAATATAATTAAAATTCTTTCCCAGTCTTCTGACAAGCTATTTGATTATAATCGAAGTCGCTTGTTGGTTTGGCTTAAGAGAGCAATTCGTTTATTCTATTTCTCAATATATCAAATGGTCTGTGTTTTAAACTGTAAGTAAATATATAGAGATATTTACGTACAGACGAAGGTAAGAAAAAGCCATAATCATATTATAAATGGGAAATAAGTGTATATTTGTCTAACAGAAGAAACTGACTGATATATTAACGCACAAAACAAACTACTTGGCTACTAATGTAAGGGAGCATTAAGAAAGGATTTTTCAATCCAATAGAAATTCAATTCAAATTTTTCAATTCATCCATTAAAGTTCTAAAGTAGACAATAAAAGGTTGAATAGAGACTAGAGCGATGCCGGATCAGATCGCTAGTAATGAATAAACCAATTCTATTGATCGATAAGTAATTGTCCAGCAGTGGACTACACTTGCTTGGGATCCCGTGATTAATAAAATTAAATCTTTAATTCAACTGCAGGACTGAGGTCTTACAGAGACCGGCATAAATTATTACTTGAAAATTAGTGGGTTCTTCCGCTAAAATCCGTACAATTAGTATTATTCAAAGATACAACAAAAGATAGTTGCTAAGTTGGTGTCTAGATAATACAAATAAAAAGATTACAAAACTTCGGACTTCGAACTATGTATACTAAAACGCGCGTAAGTATAGTACAATAGATTATTGTGGGCGCAGTATAAAGACTGTAATATGTAGTAAGTGAACCGATTTACTCCACATTCAACTGCAACATGCACTAGATATTTTTAATCATAAGATAAAAGAAAAGATCTCTTTCAATTTAAAAATAGGTTATTTGCTAACGATGTTTTACTGTTATTAAACGCGTTGCCTTTTCTTACATATCGCACACACATACACACACACACACACACATTTTACACGCATACGCACACACAGGCATTTTTCTTACACACGTGAAATCAGCATTCTGATCAGATATGAGATACCTCTGAATATAAACTGTCGGCGCCTGCGCATAATTTATGAGCAAATATTGAGATGGTAGGCATGTTAATGATTTTGAACGACAACTGAATGCGGTAAATAAAATGAATTGGGCTATAGGTACAGTAGTAAGGAGTCAGAACGTGTCTATGAAAGCTAATCTGTCAATACACAATGCTCTACTAGTCCCCACTTCAATGTATGGATGAGGGTTTGCCAGAAAAAGCGCGTTAGCAGAGTTAATGCCGTTGAGACACGATTCTTAATGTAAGGCGTGGCTTTTAATGATTAAAATTACTTTTAGTCCAATCCTTTTTTCTCTTCATCCACGCCTCCAAGCTTGTTGCACATGTCTATGGGTGGCGGTCACTTAATATCGGGTGAACCGCTTGCTCGCTTGCCACCTTTTTCTATATAAAAGATAACGACACTTCTTCACAACTTTATTTTAGCTATGAATAAAAAAAACACGAATTATCTATTTTTTATAAAAATAATATGTCTTATATGTACAACGACTAAGGAGCGAACTCTGAATCTATGTCCCAGACAAGGCAATAACTAACCTGATATAACGCCTTAAAAGAAAACTAATTATTTATAATGCCTGCATAAAAACGTACAAACAAGTCTAGTAGACAAAGTAGAGGGAGAAAACAAAGAAAAATAGAATAGTACAGAAAATAATGTTTTATAGTTCTTGGCCTTTTGTTATTATAAATTGCTATATTCGACACATCTCATCGGATATTCTGCCTCGGGGTTGAATTCTCTCCCTAGTATATTTTCATGCCAATATATTCGATATTATTCTTTGATGTCTGCGTTTCGCTAACGGGAACATTCAAACAGAAACTATGCATGTAATATTAGCATGTCATGAAATATAGAATAGTTCAGTATTTATCGCAATAAATAAATTAAAGAACTGCTATGTTGATATAATATCATCGTTAAAGGTAGAATATTTCTCGTTATAACCGATTATTTTTATCTACGTGGTCGAAAGATAATAGCCATTAGTTTAGTAACATCCTATTCACTCTTCTCTTGAAATACCAACGCTGGCTTGTTCCAATACATTGCCATACGCACGATGAACGTAGATTTGAATAGCTTCATTCGATCGTGTAACTAATATAAAAGAATAAAGACCAACCACGTGTCTACACGTCCGATGGTAAAATGGAGATGGGGATATTAACTTGTATAATTATAATGATATTAACTAAAATCAACTTTATGTAAAATACATTTCTTTATCATTGGGTTACCAAACTCTAGTTTACTGGATGGTGTGATTGTTTATGAGTTGGCAAGCTTAAGAAATTTATCACAATAAAATGACATACTATTCAAACAAAAGACCCGCGAGCTTGTTTTTATTTCTACGCAAAAATATTGAACACTTGGGAAATCTGATTCGAGGAGGAAAGAGATTTAATGCTGAATTAAATTTCGCCGAAAAAATAATAATGGGTATACGTCGTGGCGCCTTGTAAAACATTTTTAGAACCTTAAAGTAATTTATTTTAAAACTAGCCGTGCCCCGCGGTTTCATCCGCCCTGCAATTTTACTTAAACGAAATGATATTACCTACTTAATACTACCGTAACCTCATCGTCCCCTTGCCCTTTTCCCGCGTATATGGGGTCGACACAGTTGGCCGTAGCACAGTTAAATTGATATAACTTTTTTATTTATAAACCGATTGACATAAAACAAACACTAAATGTTAAGTGAAGCTTACCATAATACATTAGTGAAAACCGCACCCAAATCGGTTAAGCCGTTTCTGAGATTAGCGGTAACAAACGCACAGACAAGCAAACATACAAAAATTCTAATAATCATTGTTTTGGGTTTTACTGCGTTTATGAAGGCCCCCGAGAATAGTTTTTCTCAAATATCTTCCATGTACAGACAGCGATCAGTTACATTTTTATTATATGATGATGAGATTATCAAAACAGTCATAAAATTTTCAATTAAAATTTTCGTTACATTCCAATTTTTTTATTCACATTCCTGCCCTAATTAGGTACTTTGCATGGCTTTTGCAAAAGAATATAAATAGCCTGTAGAGTATCTATTATTTAGCAACGTTTTGTCACTTATCTAGAGAGCTTTTCTCTTAAACTTAATTGTACATAGCTTAGACATCCCCAACCGAGATATTTCATTAGTGCGCGTGTGTAACGAAGCTAATAACCAAGTTGGAGTTTAATTTAATTTATTATTCAGGATCCATATCAAGATAAGAAAGTTTAGGGAATCAGGGACGCCTGTGTATTGTACCAACTTTCGAAGTACTGTCAATTTTCCAACTATATGATTAATACATAGTAATTGATCTAATTAGTCCTAGATCCTTGGCAAGCATGTTAGGCGTAACTTTGAATTATAGGTTTAAAAATAGCTTTATAAGGAAAAATGTGGCTTAAATGTATATATTGTGACAAGAATTGAGAAATGTATCCTTCGATGGTTCATGTATGTAAACCGACGAGTATGTATGCGTAGATGTATGGATGTAAGAAGCGAGAGAGGTAAGATCATGATCGCGCCAAATGGATCTCCGTAACTCTGCGCACCCCTCTGGGTTACGGGCGTGATTGTTATTTTTTTTTTTTATTAATTGCATGTGCTCAATTTTTATCTAATTGTTAATATTTTTTTTGGATATTATTATATTTTAGCAAATTAACTTAAAACTAGATTTTCGCTAATTGCGTACAAAACATTGCAGGATGTTGCTGAAACGCGGCTTGATAATGTAATTTATGCGCATACAGAGAGTGTGTTAGTGAATAGTTCTAAAGCCAAGTTATATAAACTCAGCTTGAGCGGTAATGGTCACTTTATATTTGAGAGTTGAACCATTTATTTAAAGAGAAGCTTACACTAAACTAAATTCACAAGATTTTTTTAATCGAATATTTCTTTTTTTGTAATAATATTTGTAGCGAATTGCGTAAACAATTTTTCGTGTATTATTTTTAACCGTTCTATGCTAAAACTTGTGCTAGGTTGTAAGCGAAGTGGATTTGAAATCACGACGATGTAAGCAATCCGTACCTGAACCATTAAGGTATTTGTTTTAAATCTTGTTTGTTAATCAATTGGCAACTTAATAATATTAGATTTAGATACCTTACATAATTTCAATTTTGAATTTTATAGTTAAGATATAAGGGTTCATCTTTGTTAATTTTTTTTATAAGAGAAGGGACAAACGAGCGGCGCGAACACCGAGGTGATCAACGACGCCCATGGGTGGCCATGCAACACCGGAGGAACTGCAGGTGCCTTGCCGGCCTTTAAGAAAAAGATAGGCTCGCTTCTTGAAGGACGCTAAGTCGTACTAGTTTCAAATACAGCTGAGGACATGCAGTTTTACAGCGCGAAGACCGTTTCGAAGAAAAGGGAAGACCCTACCTATCCAGTCTATACTGACGGAAATGTTATATTTTATTTAATGTGCGTGTTATTCTCCTTAACATTACCAGAACACGTCGAGCTTAAAGCACGACATGGGTTAACAAAGCAACTTTGTAACCTACTGCCAAATTTAATGTCGCGAATGTCATCAATCATCTTTCGTACTCGGGCGAATAGTATAAACATTTATTTTATTATCCTAAGTTTGCAAAGTTTCATTTTAATTCTGCTTGAAAGTGAGAGAAAATCAACTCCCCCAACCTTCAGCATTTTGTGGTAATGAAACAAAATTTTACGAGACTTTGTATAATAATGTTAAAGTAGACTTAACATAGTTCTTATCGGAAGCTTACAAACGGAGTGAGATTACATTAATTCTGTAGGAATTAATAATCATGTTTGTAATTTACGATATTACATTTCAGGCTGTTTCTTTCTTACGATTATTATGAGTGAGATTTATGATGGATTAACGTAGTTTGTTTAATATAGCAAGTAAGATAAACCCCAGACCATAGATTTATATACCTCCGTATGTCGCGTTCGAT
>JWHW01030068.1:15260-32918 GCA_000931545.1 Papilio glaucus | reverse complement strand
TTGCGCAAGCAACCAATATATTTATTAATATAGATACGCCTAGGTTCGCAATGAGTATGTCAACCACCTTAAAACAGTGTTGTAATATATCGATAATGTTTGAATTGAAAAAAAAAACTAGGACATACCTTAGTATTTATGTTGAGAGGTGTTCATAAAAAATATAAAAAGCCCATTTTCCTACACATTTTGTGCAGGAATTACTCGCTCAAAGACCTAGTCATACAGCTAAAACAAATTATTAAAAATCTAAACTCTATTGGATTTACAGTACTGGTCAAAATGGCAAGAATTTAAAGACTATTAGCCTTTAAATGGACATTAAATAACGTCAAAGGTTTGGAAAAGTTGCCAGCATCAGTGTTTCCATCCGATTGTGACGTGGGTACCTTCAAGAGAAGAGTTACTAAACCAGTGCGTACCATCTTTCGCACACATCACCACATGATATCAGGTGGGATTGTGGTCAAGCGCTAGTTTACTCATTTAAAAAAAAAAACAGTTTTTCACAATTTGACTGAACAAACTAACCGACACGGACAGACTCTTCGTAAATTTAAAGTAATATATGAATATAACAAATACATGAACGTCGTACGAACAAATAAATCAACCAGGTGATATAAGAAAATCATAGTACATATAATTCAGACTGGTGTTAAATGCTTTAAAATATATAAGGAACATAATGTATGATCCAACAAACCTATGTCATTCTTCGACTTTGGATAACATAAAATACTTATTCTACAAGCTGAAGACCAAACCGACGGACGGGCATCAGTTAGAAAAATTAAGAATTCTACTGGAGGATAAAACTCAAATTTATTGAATTTCATATGTAAATATGTATACAAAAATTATATTTTAATAATGTATAGCTTACAGTGTTTTGTTTAAGTTTAAGTTAAACTAGCCTGAGGTAAATATACTTTTTTTTTTCAACTGTAATATATTAAAACTCAAACAGGTAGGTATTTAAAAATTCATAACTTATATTTTTACAAAATTATGACTTAAGCCGTGTGTGACCGTACTGGCTGTCAATCGAATCACTTGTCATGCCACAAACACCAAATATACGGTAGTAATGACAACAGTACCTCGTAAAACAGAACAGGAGAAATCAAAGAAATTAGCAAATTCACGTGCATTGATTATGTTAGTTGTATGAGAAGTATCAACACAGGTGGGCCTGTATGAATTAGTGCGAAAAACTAATCCAAGCTTCTAGCCGTGCTACTCTAAATTAAAAAGTTGAAAGAGTGCTATCCTGAAATCTACATAGTAACTGAAACATCTCAAGTGAAGGTTCAACATCTCATGTATCACTCACATGGTACAACGACTGATTTTACATCTTGGTGAGGAAATATTGAGTGAATCAGAAAAACAACAGAAATTTGCGATTGTGACGCAAACATTAACAGCTTAAGTTGGTTTACAAGACGAAAAGAAAAATTGTAATAAATTTAATTAATAAAAATATTGTAGCAAAACCCTACCCCATCTTCATCACGGAATTGTCAGCCAATAAGAATACCATTCACAAACCAACCACAGACAAATGTAAAGATTGACTATATTAAATCTCAAATGTAAAGGAGTAAAAGCGTAGTCAACAGCTTTGCCATCAAGCATAAAATATTTTCACAATGACGGAAAATTATGCAATACTGCTAGGCATAATAAATCATCCACAAAATGCTACTTTTGCGGCGCCACTTCATTACAGTTTAATGATTTGGAGAAAGAGAGGCCATGCAAAACAGAAAACCTGGAATTCGGTTTATATTTATTACAGGCTCAAATAAGATTTTTTTAAAGTGTTTTTGAAAGCAAGGACAAGATCTCATGTCTGTACACAGCTGGCCAACACAACCCACTGCATTAAACGTAAAATTTTATTCGCTGGTGAAATCGAGCTATATGGAATCTATCTTCGCATATTGGATAAAATTAATTTAGATGACATTAACATAAGAACCTTAATAGGAATACTGTGAACAACTCAACCCCAGCAAAACCAAAACCAGTCTGACTCAACAAATGGAAAACAAAACAAAAATACCAGAAGTTGACGACGCTACAGATAGACTAAACAATTTCACATTAGAAAACACCAGGCGATACTTACAGAACCAAACAGATGTACATCCAAAGGAAAAATGATAATTAAAGACATGCATATACAGATCCTAATTAATAACAACAAAGACACAGATCAAACTATAGAATTTTTAAAAGCACACACGATCCCAGACAACTTTTAATTGCTATAAAATCAATAATATTCAATTGAATCTAGAACTTAGATTATGCAAACCGAGGGTAGGCGATACCGTGACATACCATCAGCAACGCTATAGGACACGGAATACAATAAACAATTATGCTCATCATGCCTTCGAGGACGTCCGCGAAACTATAAAAACAGTTAGTAACCAACGCTGGAAGCCAACACTCCGACATTCTACGTGACTTAAGGGAGTATTAAACGTGGTTTTGAAGTTCGTTTTGAATTTATTATGTAGGTTATTTTCTTTTTAAAACAAGTATTTTTTTAAAATTCCTATGCATTTATAATAGTTGTGTTAGAGGCAATAGCTAAAAATATTTTATACTGGCAACGCTCTATGGTTAGTTATAGCTAGATTCTAGATTGTCTTTGACGGTGTGTTTTCTCTGTATAAGATACTGCAATTGGGGGCGCATCTTGTAAATGTAAAAGTTTTATTGCTTTCTTCAATAAACAGATTCCAGATTAAAGTGCGACTTTATTATTTGTCCTGACAAGTTGTAGATAGTATAATTATGAATATGCAATAATTATCAATTACCGGCTCTGAACAAAGCTATGAAATTGTTTTACTGACAATAAATAGTGAACAACATCAAGTTCCGTAAACTGCTCTAATTTGGTCTACCAAGCCTTACTTTACCTAAACAGTTTATTTAAATTTCATTAGTTAACTATTCTAGCTAGAGGATATCGTCAATGACCCCCTTTTTAGTTGAGGATTACCTCCTAAAAGTAAGTGGAACTAGCAGTGATGCAAAACGAAACGGAAGAAGTTCGAAAGCCCTCACGTCACCGTGGCCCACGCACACGCAAACCAGCGAGTGCGCGGCCGCAGACGGTGAAGCCAGACCCCATCCCACAGGAGCCGACAAAGATCGTCGAGCGCCCAGAGCCAAAGGTCGTCAACCAGATCCCACGCCCAGCAAAGTTAAGTTATCGTCAATGACACGATTATTTACGCGTGGCAGCATTTACTTTTGGTTTTTGCAAGAAAGATGACAAATGTCAGAGAACGACAGAATTTCTTAAATGGTGGTCGCAGACTTTTTAGCGGCGTTTCAAAATTTCATTGTGTGAGTATTTTCAGATATTTTTACTGGGTTTAATTACGATCCATATTAAACTAAAAATAGTCGTCTATCTTTTTATCTATGTTGTGCTCTTATAAAGCGAGTTTTAGTTGGTAAAATCAGAAAGAACAATCGTGTGTCGCTTTTTATGAAAAATCGACAGAACTTTGCCTGGTGGTAGGGTTGTCACTTTTAAGTTGTAAACCAAAATAGTAATATAATGTAATATTTACTATAATACAATATTTTCACATTGTTTTTGAGAAAGCTTTACGTTGGTTTTATTTAATATAGATATAAAGATAATACCAGATATTTAGATACCTTGGTTCTAGAACCTAAATACTAAAACGTGCCTCTGATTTTTACAGAGGCAGAAGATGTCGCAAAACAAAAATAATCGTCGTCAATACGGAAATTATTCTACCGAAATGCTAGACATAGCCGTTAATCTCGTGAAATTAAAAAAGTTGTCATCATATGAGGCAGAAAAACAATTTAGGATTCCCAGACGTACCATTTTAAATAAAGTCAACAAATTTCATGAAAATCTATTGGGCATCCTACAAGATTAAGTGAAGACGACGAAAAAACAATTGCTGATACGATAAATATCGCGGCTGAGTTTGGCTCTCCAATGACGTTATTAGATTTACGACTTGGAAATTAATGATAAATTGCATATTTTTCATGGGAACATGGTGAACGTTGAGTTAAGGTTGAAAAGTTTTTTCCCTCCAGCGTCAACGATAGTGCCCACCCATTTGCAATGGAAGATTACAATTACAATACAAAATTATTTTCTTTATATTATTTTGTAAGATTATTTTTATTAGGTATTGCATAACTGCAAATTGTTACCAATGTTCATAATAAAAATAATTAAGACTGCTGAATTTGGATTTTTTTTAATTTATTTTCCTATGGTGACAGCCCTGAAAGATTCCCCTTATAGGTACATAATGTTCAAAAAGCCTGCTTAACTTTGCCTACCTTCAAAAAGAAAAGAAAAAAACGCTTGGATTTTAGGACATGGTTGAGTGTGAATACTAATCCAATACTTGTGGGTATACGAAATCGATTTATTTGGAAATATTCAATTTAACTGCGACGTTATTGCCTAGGTAAAGTAGAGGAAATGCCATTAACTTTGCCTGCTTTTTGCAAAGGTTATTTCTCAAAAAAGGTGGAGAGGTGTAGGCTATATTGCTATGTTTTACTAGGAGCACAACGTTCCGATTTCCATTTTCTCTTTACAAGTCATAAATGAATGTCCTACTCACGTCAAAATAAAACTTCGAAATCCGTGCAAAGTTAGGGCATTTTACGGTTTTAATAATAATTTTTAAGTATCGCAATAATTATATTGATTTAATTCTAAAACGCAGATTTTTATATAAGATAATTTTATATAATATAAAGATTAAAAATGTCAATCTGGTTAGTCGAAGTTTTCGAAATAACTTGTCATTTAAATTCCAAACAACAAAATTTGTACAGTTTATCAGTTGACTTGACACGGCACGGCGATCTTACAATTAAATATACGATTCAATTTATGTACAGAACATAATACTAAGATTACATTTTTGCAAAACATTGAAAATTAAATCAAACCCTATTGTTCAAACCCACAACTCAAAACAGATGCCATCTACTGCTTATATATTTAAAAGCCAAATAACATACATTTTATGAATAATTTTTTATTAACCAATAGGCGCAAGACGATTTTAAGACACCTTAAATTACGTTTAAAAATCATCGAGATCACTCCCATAAAATGACCAGATACAACGGTCACTTGGAAGCACAATCATAACCTCAAATACCTGACATCACTAACCAACTCACTGATAATTAATTATCAAGTGATGGTAAAAATTAGTTATCAAAACCCCTCATTTGTACCATGTCAATTTATTCCAATTAAGACAAGTCAGTTAAATTTCAGTTGTGTATAACTATACTAAAACTTAACATTTATATTTTACAAAGACATGTTTCGCGCCAACTTAACTTGAAATATGAGCTCTATATGAAGCACAGTAACGCAATGCAACGCCAACAACATATACAACAATGTACTCTGAAGTCAATTTAATATTAACAAATTTATGTTGCAAAAGCGAGTGGCAGCATTGGTAGGGAACGTCCAAGAACTTATAAGGGCGACATAAGGAGTACCCGTAACCAACGAGCTTGTATTGTATTGATGCAGAAGCGAGAATTGTGCCAGGATCGCGCCAAATTAAAATCCATGATCTCTGTCTACCCCTCTGAGTTACGGGCGTGAGCGTATATTTATTTATTTGTAAACAAAATATACCATAATACTGAAATTTATTACATTTTTTTTTCACACACATTTTCCTATAATTAATTCATCAGTCTTTATTTTTCAACTTACAATATTGCTATGGCCTATGTCTACAACTGAAACAACCTCAATGATCATTACATAAATATAAGGCTATCTAGAAAGAATTACGCTTTAGTCATTCATGAAATTGATAAACTATTCTTTCCCTAATAGAACACCATTTAAAATTATTATATAAATTTCCCCGATAGAACTCCATTATAAATGGTGGATTTAAACTTTACCGATATCCAAAAGTATCTAGTATTAAGCATATGTATTCGTTATGAAAAATAATATGAATATTAAGTAAAGTGGATGTTGTGACTAGAATTGAATAAGGTATGCTTCAGTGGTTCAAGCATGTTGAAAGGATGCATGCGTAAGGGAGTAAGAAGACAACTGTATGTTGCAACAGTGAGTAGCAGTGTTAGCATGGGATATCTAAGGACAACTTATGATTATCATACTTAGAGAGAAGAGCAATGTAAGAAGTAGACATAACCAACTAGCATGTGCATAGATGTATAGAAGAAGCGAGGGAGGTGTGCCAGAAATGCACCAAATGGAAATCTAAAATCTCTCTGTACCCCTTTATTTTTTTATTTATTAGACACATGGAAAATCTTTCTGTGGCGACATAGACTGTGCCTTATACTCATCACAAGTGATACTTTAATAAGATGACATATTCCTTAGATTTCATATGCTATACCTTAAATCTCAAAAACAACACACTTTCAAGACATTGGTGTACTTGCATTACTGACTTGGACAGAGAAATAATCATTAATAACAAGACAAAAACAAACTTGTCAAATTGGACCAATAAACCAAAAGTTCAAACAATTCTAATATCAATCAATAAATTAAATATGTTCTTCCAATATGCACTTCTCTTAAACACTTTGACTAACATAAATTATTTAATATTACTAATTTATTAATGATTAAGGTTAGTTTTAACCAGCTGTTAATATGTAACTAATCGAATGACAAATCACTAAATCATAACGATTAAATCATACAATATTTTATCTACAAACACTTATGCTTCTTCAGCCAATAATGAAATGTAAAACCAATCAATCAAATCTACCAGAACATATGTTTTCCCAAAAATATTTTTGCACAAGACATAGAGAGATTATAAATATAATTGTCTATAATTCAAAATTAAAGCAACCTTCTTCGACCAGCATCAATGGCGAATGGCGTATCAAACCAGCATCAATCACTAATATAGTGATCAATACATTACAAGAGATGGCAAACGACAGACCAGACGTATTGAACCTTTCACCTAGAGAAAAACAAATGTTTTCTAGATTGTTCCACAACGAACAATGACAAACAAAAATGCCGAAACAATCGATTAGTTAGCCAAAAAAGATAAATGGAAATATTGGTTGGATGATTTCGGACTATTTTAATGCTTTACTTTATTAGCATTTAATCTTTAGGAAAGGATATTTAAAAGTGACGGCAACTTAAACATTTCCACGTTAACCCTGATAATCACACAAAATTACTCAGAATGGAGACGAATAAAAACACGCACATCCAGGACTATGACCAAAACAATGAACACGTATGATGGGGGTGGTCATCTTCCAAGCGGCAAATGCCTATTGCCTACTAAGGCAGGATTTGCAAAAAAGGAAAGCGCTCTACGAAAGAAAGAGACAGGCCGTTTTTTAAGTCATTGGGCTTTATATTTTTACGTGATGGCAACTTTATTATTCTTGAATTGTTTTAATTACCACATGTTTGTCACTTCAAAGTTTAAATTTTTTGTCAACCGTTGCTTTTTTGTTAGTGCCGATTTGTTTATTGTTTTCTTATGTTGTGAATTCAATTATTACGAGATAGAGACGCCTGTGCGAAGTTGACGCTTTTTATGTTGTGAATCTTAATTACGAGATAGAGACTCATTCTTTTTGTGCGATACTGACGCTTTTGTGTTGTTTTTCTTCTCCACCATGGTTAGAAAAGCGAGTGTTAAGTGCGCAAAACGTCAAAAGAAAATTCTTTGACCTTTCACAGGTTTCCTCTCCCGTCAATTCATGGATCTCTAAAGTAAGACTCACCTTTTTTTTACTTACTTATTACTCTTTTGCACTAATTTACACTTACTAGCTGGTATTATGTCATTAAACTAGTATAGTATATTTAGAGAAATCATAATATTCTGTATATCTCAAATAAAAAAAAAAGTCTGTTAACACCTATTATAGCTATATTTTGTATAATCTTAATAGATTGTATTATAATTTATTATATTATATTTTATTATAATGTATGATAGGATTTCCCTTGAAATGCTGAAAGCTGGAGAAGGTTTAGTTGCAAGCCTGCTGTGGGTCTTTTTCAATATATGTTGGAGACATGGCCTAGTACCGGAAGATTGGTGTAAAGCCGTCATCGTCCCTTTATATAAAGGAAAAGGTTCACAGCATGATTGTAAAAATTACCGAGGAATCAGCCTTCTGAGCATTGTGGGAAAAGTTTATGCTAAAGTACTGATTGAAAGAGTCATGAAAGAAACAGAAGAAAAAATGTGGGATGTGCAAGCAGGTTTTAGGAAGGGAATGGGTTGTATGGATCAGATCTTTTCTTTACGTATGATCACAGAAAAGTTTCTGGCTGTAAACCAAAAAAATTTCTGCGCCTTCGTAGACTTAGAAAAGGCCTATGATAAAGTTAAAAGAGATGATCTGTGGTCAAGTTTAATTGAGTTTGGATTGAACAGTGACCTTATACAAGCATTAAAGTCTCTTTACAAAGATTCTACTGCTTGTGTTAGGATTAACGGGTCCTACTCAGACTGGTTTAGCATCAATAAAGGTGTAAGACAGGGCTGTGTAGAATCCCCGTGGCTGTTCAATCTCTTTATGGATGATTGTTTGAAAACTTTGAAAGACAAAGAGTGTGGATTAAGAATGGGTGAGCTAGTTGTAAAATGTCTCTTGTACGCCGATGACCAGATCGTGTTTGCGTCATCGGCGGAGGACTTACAACTTATGCTGAATGTAGTGAATGATTCATTAGAAGGTAAAGGTATGAAGATGAATGTAGATAAGACGAAAGTAATGGTGTTTGAAAGAGAACAGAGTAAGACAGTAATTGATATAAATATTAACGGTAAACAAGTGGAACAGGTGGATGAGTTCGTGTATTTGGGGTGCCTGTTTAGTAGAGATGGTAAGCATGTTAAAGATTTTGAACGACGAGTGAATGCAGGAAATAAAATGAATGGGGCTATAGGTACAGTTGTGAGGAGTCAGAATGTGTCTATGAAGGCTCGTCTGGCAATACACAATGCTGTACTAGTCCCCACTTTAATGTATGGTAGTGAGAGCTGGGTTTGGCAGGAAAAGCATGCTAGTAGAGTTAATGCCGTTGAGATGCGATCCTTAAGAAGTATGTTAGGCGTGACATTGAATGATAGAATTGAAAATACCATTATAAGGGAAAAATGTGGCTTAAAAGTGGATGTTGTAACTAGAATTGAGAAAGGAATGCTTCGGTGGTTCGGGCATGTTGAAAGGATGAATGAAGAGAGAATAACGAAACAAATTAATGTAGCAAAAGTGAGTGGCAGTGTTGGTAGGGGACGCCCTAGGAGAACTTATATCGATCAGATTAGTGGCTTACTAAAAAAGGCCGATATAAGGAGCACCCATAACCGACGAGCATGTATGCGTAGATGTATGAATGTAGAAGAAGCGAGAGAGGTGTGCCAGGATCGCGCCAAATGGAAATCCATGATCTCTGCCTACCCCTCTGGGTTACGGGCGTGAGCGCATATTTATTTATTTATTTATCTTAATAGATCCCAGAAACATATATGTATGTCACATATATAGAAACATACATTATTACAACAGATATGGTTTTGTCATCACACTGCATTGCCTACATAATATATTTAAAACAGTTTGTAAAAATTAAATATTTGTCACATGAATTTTTAATAATACAAAAAAATAAATTTTCAGAGCTAAAGTTTGGGCAATATTTTGTTTTCCCAATGACGATTGGACTTCAGATGAATCATTGGTGAAGCTGTACATACAGCATAAGATGCTATGCGGCAATCATTTTGATGATTCATCATTTACTAGCAGTGCAAAATTGAGATTAAATAAGTCTGCCATTCCAATTGAGGCTCAAAACATTTTGGCCCAATTACGAGATGAACATCTGTGTAAAGAAGCACTAAAAACTCATGTGAGTATTTTTGTTATTAAGCTTGCAATTTTTACCTTTTTGCCAAGGAATTATTAATTTAAATGTTTCTTTTTACTTTTGTATTTATAATATAGATATTTATAAATGAGAAAAAATAGCAATATTAATAACATTGAAAGGCAGTTTCTTAGCTTGTTGATGGTTAATTAAACTAATATTATAACATAAGTAAAAATAAATAAACATTTCATGGAATGAAAGTTAATAAGTTTGTTAAAAATGTTTCAGTACCAGGAGACTGCACAGATGCAGAAGGATTTGGAAGTTACAGCTAGTACTTCTCTGTTTTCTACATCTTCAGAACACTCAAATGAATATAATATTGATA
Organism: Papilio glaucus; assembly: GCA_000931545.1. Classification (NCBI taxonomy): domain Eukaryota; kingdom Metazoa; phylum Arthropoda; class Insecta; order Lepidoptera; family Papilionidae; genus Papilio; species Papilio glaucus. The sequence goes on along the minus strand of JWHW01030068.1, from coordinate 22,602 downwards.
ACCCATATTTGACCAAGGTATTTTAATCAATAATGATACTTATGGGTTGATTAATATTTTGTTTGAATAAGCCAAATTAATTATTTCTGTGGATAAATAAAATTGATTAATTTTCTGTTAACATTATAGAAATTTGTCGGAAGTCTTAGCCATTGTTGGAATATTAAAATGTGATTAAGATTGTAAGCACATTGAAAGCTCTAAAATAGAATATTTTGTTTTTCAGAAAATTTCAAAAAGCAAAGGCATATTAAAGGACCTGGATATGAAAAAAGTTGCCGAACTAACACCCAGAAAACAAAAACTGTACAAAAGATGCAGAAAAAATTTAAATGAAATCTTGAGACTTAGAAGAAAACTTTAAAAAGTAAAAAATTGCAACAGGGATGTTTTAAGTACTTTGCACAATTATACAGCAGTCAACAATATGATAAAAAGCAAACTGAGCAGTCCATTTTATTTATTGTTACAAAGCTAATTACAAAATGTGCCCAGAAAGTTAACTGGCCACAGACTGGACACTAGACGACAAAGTTTTAGCCTTATCTAGATAAATTTTTCGATGCCATGAAAGGTGATACACCGGACAAAAAAAATGGGAAAACATTTTCTCAAACTAACATGTCCTCAACAAGCCCTCATCTAGATTTTTTAATAAGATGCGAGTTTTGTTCACAGAAATGAATTTTTAGGGGCAAGAAGTAAGCCCCCAAGATGGCCGGTTGAGGACGTTGAACGCAATTGAGCGTATATTTAAAATTAAAAAAAATATAATGTCAACACATTATGTGTCCGAAGGCTTAATCAAGGTCCTCTCGAAAACTGTTTTGAGTGCATTAGGAGCAACTGTGGTAGTAATCCGAACCCCACTTCAGTTCAATTCATAGCAGCATTGAAAACTAGCATAGTAACAAATTTAATTAATAATAATAATTACACTGTTTATTCGTAACGTAATAATTGCGAGCAATGTAAAAAAAATATGCTTGCTGATCCGAACACTGAGGTATGTCATTTATTCACATCTTTTAGGGAATATGGTGATGTAAGAGGCAGTTTAAAATACATCCAGCCCAGTTTCTGTAAAATGGTTGAAAATGCTGCAAATGTAATAAACAATTACTTAAAAGAAAATTGGCCTAAAAAGAACATAAATTGTAATTTTATTGAAAAATGCGATAATTTAAATAAAGATTGGCTGAAGGGGTGTTACGATCAATGGGAAATGAATTTCAAAACAATATTAGACAGTACAGTTGCAATATGCCTGAAACGGTTTTGCGCAATAAAAAATTGAGAATTTGTTGAGGAAGCCTCAAAAAAATCATTACTAAGAAAAATAAATACATTAAAACATGTTTAAAAGGCTTGTTTCATTTAGTATCGCTTATTATAAAATGTGCAGAAACCGGAAACAAAAATTGTATGATTTAATCAATTCCGGAATTTTAATAGGCGTAAGTGACAATTAATTAAATGTTCCATTTAATTGATCGTCTTTTACGCTTAATGAAATGGTATTGAATAAAAAAATAGAATGAAAGCTATTCAAATGTCCCGTGTTATCAAAAGTTACTGATGGCATACACGGCAGCGCTAGTGTGCTATGTAAGCATTTTTGAAGTATGAAGTTGACGTTCTTCCCTTTAGGGTATAAGTTTTCTGTGATTATGACTCCCGAAAATAGCACAGTGAGTTGCGTGTTTGACCGGTATAAAAATGGGTCCAAAACATGGTCTGGCGTACAGTGTAGTTTTCATATGCACGGTGGAATAAATAAACGGACACCAGACATTTATTTACACATCACAATACAGGCTAAGGCCAACAGTACAAAACATACAGTTACAGACAATACATAACAAAAAAGACACATAAAATGTTATAATAGACGATGATGATGTCTCGTAATGAAATGGAAGCGAACGAAAAGAATACGAAACCGCGACGAGTGACCAGTGTTACCAACTCTCGAAAATATTTGCCCCTAAAACTCGAGTCAAAAACCCCCGAAAAAAATATATTATAAAACAAAAATAGGGCCCAGAGTTGTGCTCAAATTTTGGTTGAAATCTATGAAATTACGTAAGAGTCATAAAAAACTTGCGAACTAGTAAATTTAACTTTTTACAAATATTGAAACATTTTTCTATAAAACTATAATATACATCGGCAACCGATGCACAGAACAGTAAAGTCTAATTAAGTCTATACAAGCCAGTTTGAGAGCGGTATTTTATTTATTTATTAAGGTACCTAACAGCCATAAAACAACGGGATACATATTAATACAATACATATGTAAGGGGCATAAAGTACCCTTAATATTTGTAAACCTTAAATGTTTGTCATTTTAATCAATTTGTTTAACAAACGATACGTCAAACAAATAAATATTATTGGCTAGAAAGCATTACTCCAGGCTCCATATTATATTCTTTCATTGTTCTTAATCACGAAATAACATCATACAAAAATGCCCATAACAAAAAAAAAATCCCTAAAAAATCCATTCGCATTTGTTTACCCCCTAAATTTGGGGGGAAACAGTTAAGTTGGTAGCCCTGTTGGTAAATTAACCTAACCTTTTTTTTATTTATTTTATGACCTGGTAACATAGACCTTAGGTCAAATCTTATTTGGTAACCTGACCAAAGAACATACGCAACAAAGATCAAAGACGGACAAAGATTGGCAGCAGTATTACTTTCTGCAAAATTTAAAATCCCTACACCATAGACAATCTAACCTTGGGCTTACACTGCCGAACAGATTCACATAAAACATTTAAAACATCTCAGTTTTTGTAAAGAAGAAGATAGAGAGAAAGCTTGTTTCGATACACAATTTTTCGCCAGTGGAACCCCACGGTAAAAGATTTCTCCAATTTTTTTTCACTTAAAATACGAAAATCCATGTCTCTAGATTTTAGCTTAATTTGTATCCCAGGCCTTATTTAAGTTTGTCTATAATTAAGCTTGATATATTATAGATGTGTTTTATAATTTCTCTCAAACAACAACAATGAAACCACAAAGATAGTCATAAGATTAAAAATACAAAATGAAATAAAAATCTTGGTAAAAACCTGTTGTTGTATGTTTCACGAATCAAAAATATTTTTTTCATTACTAAGGTATTTTCTTTCTATAGCATGAGTAGTATTTGTAATGAATAGCCAAAGAGGATTCTTGTATTATAAAAATACTTTTAATATATACAATTAATATACATTAATTTATAAAAGTTGATTACGTTCGATGTCCGTTAATTCGAGTGCAAATTATCGAGTCTTTCGGAGTTTAAAAAAAGTACAAAGTGTATGAGTTGATTATAATAATACATTGTGAGCGTAAAGCTATTAATGGCGTAAAATCACTTGCAAACTGTGAATATACAATACCACGTGTATAATGATATCACTTGCCGTTGCCAATGATTTTATGAAAATGTTTGAAACTTTTGAAAAATCCAGGAAAATTGGTAAACCCTGTAATAACAACATATGTTGCACGAATGGGGCCAGGCTGGCTCGACTAGTGAAATATCACGACCTTACAGAAGACAGTCGTGAAGTAGAAGTATTCTCCGGTTCGTCTTATGACTAATGTGCAAGAGGCCCAATTACAGTACTTCATCCCTTCGCTTCCTTTTTTACTGAGGAAAGGATGGGAAGGGGAAGAAGAATTGACTGGGGATGGGATGTATAGGATTTTTTGGAGTTTACGCCTTAAGAATCGATTTTTATATTACATAAGCTCGTGGAATGTTTTTTATAAATAAATAAATGTGCGCTCACACCCGAACCGAGGGGAAGGCAGATATCATTGACTTCCATTTGGAGCGATCCCGGCACACTTCTCTCGCTTCGTCTACACTCAAACATCCTACGCATACATGCATGTCGGTTATGGGTGCTTCTAATATCACTCGTTTTTAGTGAGCCACTAATCTGATCAATATAAGTTCTCTTAGGGCATCCTTTACTAAGATTTATTAGAAGTAAAATTTATTAGAAGTAAAATAAAAATAAGCGTTGCATGAAAAGCGTAACGGATATAAATATCATGCGCCACCTATCTTGCGCATTCCCCAATACAGAGTATACACTGGCATACACGCAGTAATGAAAACGCTTGCAACATGTATACATGTGTCATGCGTGTCTGCATACAATATCAATGTACACTTTTAATTTTTATATTTTCATGGCTATACTATCTATTTTGACGAATTCATTGTATAATTAATATAAATACATGTATCATCCATGCTTTAAGTAATACAAAAAAATGCATTCATTTACCCTCATCTAGTCTATGTATTTTATAATCGTTCATAAGGTGGTAAACTCCAGTTGTTTTTTTTAATTTATTCCTTCTTCTTTCCATTAAAGATAGGCAACATGTTGCTTATTGCTATATGGCATATTAAATACTAGCTCTTCCCGCGACTACGTCTGCGTGGGAATCAATAAAAATATTACACGTACTCATACGTAGGTTTATTTTATTGTTCTTATTTGCGAGTTGAGTTTTGGGATTTAATTACATTGTAACCGTTTATCGGAAAAATTAAGGGATAAATAAATTGGTCACTTTCATTACTTGCAAAATATTGTCTATGGTTTTAGGCAGACCAATTCGTCTGTGGTAGGCGTACTTATTCTATTATATTACACTCTGGTATTTTGTATGCTCTTTGGTGTAGCATTATAGCCAAGCCAAGCCAAGATCAATCAATGACAGTTGCAAAAGCAAAAAAAAAGTAAAGAAAAGTACTATAAAATTTATTACTTTTCTCTCGTAAAGTATTGTGATAACAACATAAATCAGTTTATTCCGAACAATCAAAGCAAAAATATTAAAGTGATGTAAACACTTGGATAGGTTTCAGAAGCATGGTCGTTGATTTTGTCAGCCAAAAATATCTAATAATGATGGCGTAATTTTGTTGTTTTCGTATTAATGTTTAATAGTTGAGAAGTAAAAAGGCATTGTATATTGTTACTGGCTATTGCGCTTGATTTAAGATTGTGGAAGTCTTGATTCGTTTTTCGTTTTAGTATTTGTCATTTTCGGTCTTTACTTTGGTTCAATTTCTTCGTAAAATGGTTTTTCAGGACTAGGATGAGTAGATGTGTCGATATTTTTGGACTTTGATTTTGTTCGGTCTTGTTTTCTCTTTATTCATTCACTTATATGTAAATATCTAAACAAATAATTGTAAAGGAACAGTGAGCTTTATTACTAAGGGGCTGTAATTATTATACGTATATTCTATTTAGTATATACATAAAGTAAATTTAGGAAGAAAGGTTATTTCAAAACTGTCTTACACCTACATGGAAGTTTTATTAGTTGTGTTGAGTATGTTCGTCTTCTTAGTTTGAAACACAATAAACATAAAAATTTGATTACCTGTTAATTACTTAAGTTATGATCTAAAATTTCAAATTGAAATAGTGTATTTATTGTTGTCATCTAGCTATTTTAGCTGTCTAATTACTTTAAAATTGTGTACCGATGTATTTGTGTGTTGCTAAGCAGAGAGCTTCCAGCTTTACTTCAAAGTGCATTGTAAATGACTGAAACTTCCATACTTTTTGTGTAACTAGTCTGATTGTAATATCATTTAATATGTTCTTACTATTTATAACTAAAATGAGATAATGAAAGAAAAAGAAATCAAATATTTTAGGATCTGTCATTGTAGGATCAAATTTGGAAAGTCTATATTGTTGTCTTGTCTGTTCATAAAAAAAATTGCTCTCACTAAGTACTTGTCTATAAGTCTCAAGAGCAAGCGTCTGAACTTCTTCCAATAGATTAACAAAGTCGGATGTATATATATTTGAAAATTTTCAACCTCAAGCTAGTTCAGGTTATTACATCGGGTTATAAGCCCTTACACCCTTAACCTAGATGTGAAGGGAGAGATTTCCATTTGGCACAGTCCTGGCTAATTTACATTCTTACACCTATGCATATATTTATTATTTATTTAAAAATCAAAGCTGATACAAATTTTATGAGTCTTTACAAATTATAAAGCTTAATAGTTAGTTTTTGCGATATAATAATGCGGCCAGTGCTTAAAAAAGGAAAAACCTGTACTATAAGCACTGGCAACCTTCCATTTTCACTAAATACTATAACCTATTTTACAAATTTAGTATCAAGAGTTTTATTTATTCCCATCTAAGTAGATGTGTATTGTAATGTAGGTATATTTTATGTGGTGTCAAGGGGCGATGAGTGTTTCTGTATCTGTATATGTAACATTTTGAAGACAATTTGTTATTATTTTTTTACATTCATATTTATTTTTCTTATGGATCGCCAAAGCGTTGTTTAATTTATTAGATAAGTAACGACCGAGGAAATAATAAATTTTTTGGCCAAATGATGTTTTGCAGGTGATGCTTTGAGGGATCACATTTTTGCGCTTGCTACGGGAGTGTGGGAGGGCGAGTGCTGGGGAATGGGAAGTGGTATGCTGGTTTAATATTGTTTGTAGAACAAACAATTGTCGCACTGTTAGAACTTGACTATACTCAATGATGTCTTTTGTAGGAAAATGGTAGGGTTTGAAAGTACAAACTTTAAGTACTGCTCTCTGTGCACGTTCAAGTTTAATTAGATGGGACTTAGATGCTCCACCCCATGTAAGAATACAGTATCCTAGCACAGATTGGCACAATGCATAATAAACTCTCTTTATTAAATTAGGGTCAGCTACTTACCGCAAATGTTTGAATACGTATATGAGCTTCCGAATTCTAACTGACATGTTGTCAATATGGGGGCGGAAGGATAGATGGTCGTCCAGAATGATACCCATGTAGCGAGTTGTAATTTAATTTGTTTGTTGGTTATCGGTGGTTTATGACCTGTCATTCATTCTTTTCTCATGAACCACCAAAATGGAGCAATATGTAATTTTTTTTCAAAGTGTGTGAATGTGTTAGACTTGTCCTTATAAAATGAAGTTTTTACTGCATATAATTGTTTTTGTTAATTCAAGTAGAAGTACTAGTTAACATGTTTTGTCTGTTGAAAATTTATTTATTTGAATAATTTATCCGAGTGGCACTACATCTATGTGCCATTGGTGTTTGACTATGTTTTAAGAGTTTGTTGTATGTTTTGTAGTTTAGTGGTGATGTGTTGTTCAATGAGATCCGGTAAGAAATGATTGAACTGGTTGCAAAGTGGTTTTACATAATATTACATATTTTTATAAAGATATGTTTGAGAAACGAAAGTTTATTCAAGTTAGCTAAAAGAATTTGATATTTATTTATTGTTATTTTTTTATTTCTTTTTAAAACATATTTTAA
>JWHW01030068.1:2433-14584 GCA_000931545.1 Papilio glaucus | reverse complement strand
TTTATTTTGTCAACCTGTCATTCGTTCTTTTCTCATGAACCACCAAAATTTAGCAATATGTAATTTTTTTTCAAAGTGTGTGAATGTGTTAGACTTGTCCTTATAAAATGAAGTTGTTACTGCATATAATTGTTTGTTAATTCAAGTAGACGTACTAGTTAATATGTTTTTGTCTGTTGAAAATTTATTTATTTGAATAATTTCTCCGAGTGGCACTACATCTATGTGCCATTGGTGTTTGACTATGTTTTAAGAGTTTGTTGTATGTTTTGTAGTTTAGTAGTGATGTGTTGTTCAATGAGATCTGTTAAGAAATGATCGAACTGGTTGCAAAGTGGTTTTACATAATATTACATATTTTTATAAAGATATGTTTGAGAAACAAAAGTTTATTGAAGTTAGCTAAAAGAAGTTGATATTTATTTATTGTTATTTTTTTATTTCTTTTTAAAACAAATTTTTTACAATATATTTTAAAAAATCTATAAAAACAACTGATATTCTAAAATATATTATATAAAAACAGTGTTTCACCGGCTGCGGAGTCCTTTTTTTTCAACCAACCAGTGGTCAGGATTACAGAGAGAGGAACTTTCTCACAATGCCAAGAATCCAAAATTACCGTTTTTTGTATCAAACCCTTAATCCAACTGTTTAGCTTAAGTTCCAACTGTTTGACTTAAGTCTCTTGCTGTATCTAAATTTAAAGTAATATGGGAATATTGAAGTCATAGAGATTGAACCTTAATTCTTAATTCCTCTGCATGGTGATTAGGCCTTCGATCTCAGTTAGGCTGGCACACATTTGTTACTCTTACGCTCAGGTATTATAAGTTCAGCTATTTTCAGAATTTAATTTAAATTGTATATAGCAATGTATTTTGAAGCTCTAAACAAATTTTACATCTGAAGTATACTTACATTTATTTGCAGGCAGTCTCATACATATGGGCACAAGAGACAACTTATGTTCTTTAACAAGCATTAAGCATATTTCATGTACTATTGCCATTTTAAATTTTGAGCAGTTCTTATACTGCATGATCTTTTTTAATGCTGTATTTATGTCTCAGAATGTTTAGCAAAGTTAACGCCTCGCATTGCAGTCTTGAATGTATTGATAAAGGAGTGACATTTTGGAGAGATCATATCCTCCAGCGTCACATTGCACGCTTTTCTCAAAACTCAATAAAAAAATAGTAAATCACATTCCAAATAAAAGCCCGAGTTAACTATCAATTGGCTCATCGAGGTTCTTAAGAACTGAAGCAATATCCTTCGGATATGCTAGATTTTGGACTTAAGTTACAAAAAAGGGAAATCGGGTCTTTGAAATTTTAATTAAATATTAAAAATGTATATATCAGGAGTTTGTGTACGTCTGGCGATTTTCAATTGTTGACAAGAAATGCAAGCTTTAGTCCTTGCGAATGTTAGGTCAAACGTACCTTTCTCTTATTAGTCGGATGGTGGATTTCGGACCAAGGCGACTGAGTCCATGGTTGGCTTCGACCTACCAGCGAGGAGATTGGCCGGAGACATAACTATACGCTGTAATACGTGTGGAGTCGGAAACCTGAAATACAATATCTTGGTGGTGGTGAAATTCGCGGGTTGAGTAACTTGAAATTTTACGAAAGGCGGTGATAGACTTGATCGGTCCGAATAGTGAATGATTTTAATTCGACTGTGTACCGGAAATGTGTAGTAAGCCAAACAAAATGTAGCATTATTCTCGTGGAGTTTGTTTGAGGGAAGGGGTTCTATACCGACTGTATCTTGTATAGGATCGTTTCTGCTTGCATAATTCCTCATCGTATTTGTTAGTACACTCAACAATATTGTCTATTATTATGTGGAGGGAACATACGACGAAAAATATCAAGAGGTGAACGTCTATTACTTACGTCATGTTCCCACTATGGAGTATATATGCCACAACTTCTATTTTTAAAAAGGGTGTGTCACGAGAGAGTGAGGATTTCCAAATTAAATTAAAAAAAATTCCATTTCATTCAAAATGATGAAGACGGAAGAGTTATAAGACGCAGAAGAAATGGAAGGTTTATGAAATGTATTGACAGCATGAATCGCAGTTATATATAAAATAATTATGACTAATTTATTCGAACGGAATTATCAAGTGGGATAGACAAAAGTAATGAGCCTATCGTATATATGAATAAAATATGCGCTCACGCCCGTAACCCGGAGGGGTAAGCAGAGATTATGGATTTCCATTTGGCGCGATTCTGGCACACCTCTCTCGCTTCTTCTACATTCATACATGTAGGCATACATGCTCATAGGTTATGGGTGCTCCTTATATCGCCCTTTTTTAGTAAGACACTAATCTGATCGATATAAGTTCTCCTAGGGCGTCCCCTACCAACACTGCCACTCATTTTTGCAACATAAATTTGGTTTGTTATTCTCTCTTCATTCATCCTTTCCACATGCCCGAACCACCGAAGCATATCTTTCTCAATTCTAGTTACAACATCCACTTTTAAGCCACACTTTTATATGAATGACATTGAATCTACTCTAAATCTCTACGTGTATTTGAGTATCCACAGACCAAACATTTGTCACGTTTATTTATTTAGTTACATTAAATAATATAAACCAAAAACAATTTAAATGAAAATTAATTGCTTAAAAAAAAGTTAAAAATAAATGAACAAAAAGTTTAGGGGACGTGGATCCGTACCTGCTTCCTTTTTCTTCATCGCCCGGTCTAGCGTTATCCTGAAGATTCCGTTCTTTTTTTTTTCAAATTTGTTTCAACGTCACTAAAATTTCATCTAGAGTATTTGTTAATATCTCTTACGAGCACGGCCGAAATACTCTTCCTCCAAAACAGTTTAGGGCAGTTCAGCACCCTTGTACAAGGTGTCCAGAAAGGGTATCGCGTATTTGTAAGTTCAATAAAACAAAAATTATTTGTATGCAATAAAAAAGTTTATTGTTTATTATTAGCATATGAATTGGAGAATTATACGTTGTTGGCACTCTTCTAAACGGGAACGAAGATTGGCGATAACACGTTGACACATAGCTCTCGATATTGCTGCCATTTCTGACCTGATGTTTTGCTTCAACTGGGTTAGATTCGTCGGATTATTTTGATAAACCTTACTTTTAAGGTATCCCCATGCAAAATAGTCAAGCGGGCTAAGGTCGGGGCTTCTGGGAGGTCATTTGATATTACCCTTTCGATGACTTTATTTACATCCTCACCATCATAACTAATCCTCCCTGCTTAAATAATGTTCACGGATCGACACCAACTATTTTATGGGATAAGTAATTTTATGGTTACATCTACAAAATATTTTTCTAATTTTTCTTTATGTATATTACAATTAAATGGGTAGACCACAAGAGTATCCGTCAAAAGAATGATTTTTTGTTTTATATTACAAATTTGAACATTTTTTGAGAGTGATAATGTAACAATATTTTGGATATCTAGAATTCAGATGGCTAACAAAGCCATTTCTTATTTGCATTATATTCTTTTAATCTTATGTAAGAACACATTTCGTCAAGACCCATCCACAAACATAATTGCTTTGTTGTGCTTACATCAGCTACAATATGATCTTCATACAATGTTTCGTAGTTAATAACTATTTCTTCAGCTTTAGGAACATCACAATAACAAACTATACTTTTATCTTTTTAAAAAAAATCTAAGTTCTGTAGGCATGCATTAGAATCTGCCTTTTAATTACCTGGATTTTAATGAGTGGGGTCAGTTAAAATTATTTATTAACTAGCTGACCCGGCGAACTCTGTTCCGTCTTGAAGGCAATAAATAAGCCGATTTTCGAATTTAGTAAGTTAATTTTTTTCTTAGAAAAAAAATTAAGTACATCAATCATTTATTATTGTTTCTGCATTTTAGTACATAGATTCCTCTCCACTTAAGTACTTTGTGATACACGACATTTTTTGTTTTCTTATCAGGCGCAAAAACAAACAACGCTGATGGTCTTCCGACCCGTAAACATGCCACGTATAATTGACCATGGGAAAAACATGGACGTTCTAGATTCAAACCACAAACTTTTAAGGATTGGCCTTGTGATTTGTTGATGGTCATGGCAAATGCAAGACGGATCGGAAATTGAAGTCTTTTAAATTCAAATGGCAAATCGGTTGGGATCATCGGGATTCTCGGAATAAGAACTTCCTCACCTTTGAGTTTTCCTTTCAGTATCGTCGCGTAAATTACATTGTTCATCAATTTTTTAACCACCAAACGTGTACCGTTGCACAGTTTTGGTTGGTTTATTTTTCGAAGCATGATTACTACCGAGCCAACCTTTAGGCGTAAATTGTGCGGTGGTAAGCCAGCACATCAAAGGAGTTTAAAAATTCAATTGGATAGTTGGTGGCTTCATCTTCATTTGTGACGCAGTCAATAGATTTGAATGAATGCATTGTTCCAATGATCTTATTTTGAATTATATAGTTCAGGTCGTCTAAATCTTTATTATTTGCCGCTAAAATTGCTCGCTCATTCATTATTTTTGTAGTTAGAAATAATGTCTTGAAATACATTGTTGATAAGTTCGTCTTTTGATGAGACAAAATTTCAGAAATTATTCGGAAATGATATCAATCCGCTCGATTCATCGACAGGTACTTGACCATTACCGATAGTCAGCAATTGCTCAGAGAAATCTTCAGCTGATGTATCATTAAGCAATGCAACTCTAATGTTTGTTGTCAGCTGCAGTTTCTTCACATAGCACCGACCAAATTCGACGATTTGAGACAATAATTAAAATTAGGTTTTTAATTTTTTCTCATTTTAATTAAAATATGCTATTGAGAGACATCTGTTGCCATTTTAATCAAACTTTATCAGAAGTATAAAATAGATAGCACCATTTTCTATGAAAATGATGGTACTATGCGAATGTCCACCGCCTGGTACGCTTGTTCTTCCTTGCCCGAGAGTGACATTTCGGCGCACAGACTAAAAACCGTTTAAGAACCACACCGTTCAAAAATTAATGAACTTGCTTAAATTATAAAGAATGTATACAATTAATAACACATTGATTGATGCAATGCAAAGATTTCTCCACACATTTCTTTTTAAAATTATCTCGCATTACTGTCTGATCAAATTTATCTATATTTGTAAAATTTCATCGCAAAATTTCCCTTATGTAATAAAGGGTGGGCCATAATTTTTTGCACTTTTGAAACATGTGTAGAAATAAAAGTACAAATGCTATTTTGTTTATGATTTATTTACCGTAATTATCATTTATTAAAATTAATTTTTAAAAATTACATCGTCGAGATGTGCTCCGTCTCGCCGTTGGCACTCCTGTAATCGACTACGTAAACTTTGAAAAACTCGTTGACACATGCTGCGAGGAATCGCGGCTGTCTCCTCGTGGATGTTTTCTTTTAATTGGGATATGGTCGTCGGTTTATTAAGGTATACTCGACTCTTCAGATATCCCCACAAGAAAAAATCGCAAGGTGTAAGGCCATGGTGTCAAAAACTCTCGCAACATCTTCACGTATTCCACTGAGTTCACAGTTACGTTATTTCCTTGATTATTTTCAAAGAAGTATGGACCGATTATGCCCTTTGCGGATATGGCAGCCCACACTGTCGTTTTTGGTGAATGAAGAGGCTTTTGGTGTTTATGGCGAGGGTTTTCCGTGCTCCAATATCGACAATTATATATTTATTTACGTGACCGTTAATGTGAAAATGGGCCTCGTCCGTAAACAATACATTCTCAAGGCTAGAGAATCGCTCCAGTATAGTGTCAGCCAATAACTTGCATTGAATGTAATCGTTTTGTTTCATCTCCTGTACAATTTGAAGCTTCTAAGGGTGTAGTTTAAGGTCCAAATGCAAAATTCGACGCAGACTAGTTCTTGATATAGCAAGAGCCGCCGACCGCTTACGCGTAGATGATTCTGGATCGTCCCTCACAGAAATTTCAACCTCCCGAATGTTCTCTTCGCTTCTTCTTGAACGTGGTCGCCCAGTTTGTTTAATATTCGCTGTCGATCCCGTTAGCTCGAACTTCTTAACCCAAGCTTTAATTAAATTAACACTTGGACACTCACTTACACGTTGTAATCCGTATTCAACTCTAAAGAGGCGTCGTACAGTAACGTAGGAATCGTTGTTTTTGTAAAATAGTTTTACACAAAAAGCACGCTGTTGTCCCGTGAAGCGCTCCATCGTGACTAAAATTGCATTAAACGACGCACAATTCCCCGCCACCCGCGCGCCCCTTACTCTCACGGTTTTGGAGATATCAAGTGTTGCTATTTGCAAAAATTTTTGGCCCACCCTGTATAATACAAATATACCAAAGTTCAAATGGTCCTTCTGTGTGGGATATTTACTTTTTCGAAATTCCAAACAATGCAGTAAAAAATTTCTAAAACACTACGTAAACTTGTCAAGAAAATTTTTAGGGACTTTACAGTCCCTAAAAATTTTCTTGACAAGTTACCCGTTAGTATGACTAATAAATGAAAGAAGTATAATCACACTGATTTTATTAATAATGTACTACACAGTTTAAGCAGAGTTTTGCCTTACAGTAATGACATTAGTAAAAACTAAAGTAAAACGAGGTCGCAAGGCTTTATATACATTTTTCTTCATCTTTATATACATTTTCTTCATCTTTATATACATTGGCTTTATATAGGGGGAGCTGCAGGTTCATAACAGTAATTGTCATTAGCAACCGTTAAATTCGAATTCAATTTTTTCGGCGTACAATTTAGATTCACATTTTTTAATCTGTATTTTATTTTTCGTCCACATGAGGACCAGGTCTATTCCGATAGTAAACTATCTGGTTCATTTTTTGGTTTCGTTTTTTTTGTAATAGTTACACGAGGTTCTTTAAAATTCATTTGTTTGTATGTTGAACTTAATGATTGAAATAACTCTCCTATAAAATGTCCGATTTTTTGAATTTTTATGTTCTCAAAGTGACTTTCGAGGCTACTGTTGCAGTGATGTTTTCCACACTGGTAATAGTGGTTCCGTAAAATATTTAGGTGCCGCTATCGATTAGTGCTGATTTATAGCTGCTATTTTCGTACAGTTTGATGCAGCATTTTCGACTCGTTTTATTACTAGTAAGAATCGTTTACAAAAAACTTGATGTCATTCAGTAGGTCAGAATTATGTGTCATCGGACAATAGCTTAAATGCTGTATAAAGTATTTTTTCTCCTGTTAGGCAGCAATTGAATGTCCTGGCAATGAACAATTGTTCCTTCCTCCCTCCCTCTAATAACCTGCTAAAAACATTTATTTCGGACACTGCAGGCCAGGGGTGGCGAGGCGAATCTTTATGTATCAAAGTGCCATTTTTCAAAAAGAAATATTTGTGATTATTGCATTTATTGCAATTTGCATTTATAAATTAAATATACCTTATTTTTGAATCATATAATAATTTTGAAAGAAAGTGATATTCGGCTGCGATTTTATGCCACATATACGAGGTGTGTTCAAAAAGTATCGTGAATTTTGTGTATTTTCGAATATTATTTATTTATTCGTGAATATCTATTTTGTCCCCTTCAAAGTAATCCCCCTGGGATATTGTACATTTGTGCCAACGTTTTTTCCAATCCTCGAAGCACTTCAAAAAATCATTTTTTTGTTCTTGTTCAGCTCCTCCTTCGATGCCGTCTTTATACCGTCAATCGTGGCGTAGCGTCGTCCTTTTATGGGCCTCTTCAGTTTCGGGAACAAGAAAAAGTCACAGGGGGCCAGATCTGGGGAATACGGTAGCTGCGGTATCATTACTGTGTTGTTTCTGGCCAAGAAGTCGTGTACAAGCAGCGATGTGTGAGCAGGGGCGTTATCGTGGTGCAAAAGCCAATTTTTGTTTTTCCACAAATTCGGACGTTTGCGCAAATTGCGCATAACTTGCAGGTAATATTCCTTATTCACCGTTCTGTGGCAAGAACTCATGATGCACCACGCCCCTGCAATCGAAGAAAACTGTAAGCAAAACTTTCATATTCGACCGAACTTGGTGTGCTTTTTTCGGTCTTGGTTCGTGCGGCAGCTTCCATTGAGATGATTGAGCTTTGGTTTCCACGTCATAACCATAAACCTTTCGCATGCATTACTTTTTCAATTCCATGCTGGAAATTGTTGTAAGATGATTCCGCGTATAATAACTTTGAATTATAGTTAACATGGGTCAAAAAGTTGTTATTGTCTAAACATGAAGTACCATGGCAACCATGTTTATGAAGGTTTTATGTACCTCAAGAACAATTTCATTTGCCGAATAAAAGCTAAGGCAGAACTGATTTTTCGTGCAAATACACACTGTTACCTATCGCAAGTAGCAGCCTTCCTTATATTGTCGTTGCTACTGATTTGTACCCGCATAATTATGCTAAATGTACACAGTCTAGAACTTAGGCTCTAACTTCATCAGCCCCTATTCCACGTGGAGCAACTGGCAATGTCTGACGAAAGACGCCACGAAAAAGCACTAATACCACCCATGGGTTGGTCACTTTGCTTGATATCAATTAATGTTAAGTAAATGTTAACACAGCGGTATAAAATAAACTCATATCTATACCGATCACACGGGGCAGGTTCCGTCGGGGTTCACAAATTCTTACAATTTTTCTGTTTTAAAAGTGTACTCACACCTCGCCGATATATTACGATACGTTTCAATTTTTGCCTCCATATTCCAGTATTCCACTCTATTTCATAACTGATGCTGAACTGCTGCTGTACCTCTTTCTAATTCAAAATTTATAAAGCTGAACATCGTTAAGATTCTATAATTGAGTGGCGTGAGGCCTTGTCGTATCACTGTATCTTAGATGACCATAAGAAGATCCTCGATGATTTTGAAATGCTCGTTCCCTCAACCTCAAATAAAAATGCTACATGTGAGCTTGGTTGTTTCGTCTAACAATATGTGTCAATACGTACTTTCACATCAGCCCACAAAAAGAAGTCCAAGGGTGTGAGGTGTGTCGCCAAACTGCAATATGGTTTATACCGAACTTTGTTCCGGCTCGCCTCGTACTTGTGGTCGGCTCTTCTTCAAAATGCTCTAACATTAATTCAGCCTGCCTGGCATCGACTGTGCTTGGACTTTCACTTCCAGTAGACCGATGAAAAGAGCCGAAGGAATGGAAGCCGCACTGCGCAGTGTGACCATTTCAAAAATGGCAAATCTGCCCGAGATTGGCAAAAAATCTGCCAAAATTTGCCAAAGCTAACTCCAGAAAATGCCAAAAAAGTGCCTTCATATTACAGGACCTATGGATATTTGAGACGGGTATAAATAAATAAAATACTACGTGAGTTATGTCGTGCAGTCAGGGATAGGGCTTTTAAAAATATATTTTATTTATTTTACAAGACAACTATACTCTATGAAGGTTACAAACGAATTGAATATTCTACTGAACTTATCTCTAAAGAATGCATAAGGATACAATAAAGCGTTGTAATACAATCTGAATGTTATCAGGTGTAAATGGGTGCTTATGATAAACTTATGCTATTGGTGGCTACGTAACTCGTGTTCAAAGAAATTCCTTTATTACTCAACTACTATAGTATCAAAATCTTCTGTGCACTCTTCATTTTCGTAAATTGATTTTGACGACATATTTTAATCATACTTTTTGTTGGTTTAAAGGATATACAGTCTCTGTTCCTTAATAGCTTCTTTTGTTGTTTATTTATGAACCTGTTCCTTATTTTCGTTTTGTTCAAGCTTACTTGGGAAAATATTCTTTCGCAAGAGGCATTTGACATTGGCAAAATTCAGAGAGCTTTTGCAAAGTTTGTAATATTAGTATATTTTGGAGCTCCATTTGCATCACGCATTTTCCCAATCGCTCCCCTGAATTTATCCACATTTAAAATTGTACTGGTGCTACTACCACCAGATTCCAAGAAATCGCTTACTTTTTTGTCAAATTTAATTTGTCGAAATTCGTCGTCAACTTTAAGATTATTTTCATCTACTGTATTCGGAAATTTATTTGCAATGTTTACTGTTGATACAAAATCTTTGTAAACAACATTTTGTGGGTCTAAAAATTGTAAGTCTTGAAAAAGATTACTCAATCAAAAATGTTTGCATTCTTTGGAGGAAAGATTGAATTCCAGGTTTTAGACTAACATCTGCAGATAGATGAACGATTTCTTTACTAACGTTCACACCTAAATACAATTCTTTTAGAGATAATAATTGACGTAAGATTTTCGATCTGTACAAAGTGGATGTGTGGTTTTCAAATAATTTCCTTTCATATAACAACTCAAAAGGCCCTTGTACACCTCGGAAATGTCTTTATTAAATGCTGAGTGGACTATCGTATAAGCTCCTTGAAATATTGTGTTCAGTTTGTTAACTGTGTGCAGTATATAATCCTTAGCATAAAAATAAAGTTTATATATCTTGTCATTCAAACTATTATTTAAAAATTCAGCTGAAATATTTTTGTCTTCCAGAACTGTGACTGAATTCAGCAAATTCCTTTTGCCTTTTAATATTATATGCAAAATATCCATAAACCTCTTGCACTATTTGGTTAATAGCCCTTGGTATAGAGTTTTTACTGGCGTAAGATACACACAAAGCAGTAGAATGACATACACACTTAATGAATATGTAATGGGGATTTACATGTCTTATTTTGGCAATAATACCTCCTTGTTCGCCAAACATAACGTTAGTAGTGTCAGCTCCGAAACCAATTGCATCTTTAATATTTAGGTTAGCATTAGTTAACGCCTGGGAAAGTGAATCGAACAAAGCGTGGGCGGTTGCTCCTTGCAAGTCCACCAAAGTTAAATTTTATTTTTACCTGAAGATCTTTTTCAGAATAATATTTGGTAACAACTGCAAGCGTTGGTGTGGTTGTGACATCTGTGGTCTCATCTATAACCAAGGAAAACGTGGGTGTACGAGTTTTTTTGCAATTTTCCGAATCGTGAAAACATTTTGAGATAATTTCACTCAAATGATCCATTAATCGAAACGGTAACTTGTGTTCCACTAGCATAGCTCAAATACGAGTAATTATTCGTATTTATCGTATTAAGTTCTGCTTTTTTCACTTCCTCTTCTAAAGGAGATGTCTTAAAAAACTGTTGCAACTGAAATAATTGTTTGATATTAGGTTTTCTAAAATTACTATATCTATTAAAATAGTATTACATATTTACGTCTATAAAATATTTACATTTATTGAAAGTACTTACCGATGATTGGCCGCTATACCCAAACATATGCTTCTTATGTTTTTGGGATCAGACATGTTCTTTTAATGAAGACAATCTTGTAACTAATTTACAATTACAAGCTTTGCAAAACGCAACATCAGGATCCTCCTTTGGTCTGGAAATCCAGGACGAAAGCAAAGGATCTCGCTTCCACTCAGGTCGGTACGAACGCTCGTATTTTCTCTTCATCTTGCACAGAATACACAACGCACTGGCACTGCACGTACGCACACGTTAAACGCAAGATGGACATTCTGCCATTTACTTATTATTTTTGTTATGACGGTGTTTATTGTAATATTTTTGAGCAATTAGTTTCAATTCATCATCACCATCATATGTTACCTTACCCGCTAAGATTCTATTAATTGTCTTGCATCAACTAAAAGTAATAACATTAATTGTAACATGAGTAAAATATTGTTTTAATTTGCCTTTATGTGTTTTACATTTAAATGGATATTGCATAAATATTTCAGCGTGCATTTGAATAGATTTATTTAATCATCTTTTAGGTACCTCCTTTTTTAAATGAGAAACACATATTGTGAAGGTCAAGAAAGCATTCATGCATTTGTTTTCAAGGGTAACATAGTAGCTTTTTATTTGATAAATATTCTTTTGTTTTAATGAATGAATGTTCTTCGTTACTTTTTGTACTCAAAACATCTTTTCTACATGATTTACCCTTTTTTATTAAATTTTTGAGACATTTTCTTATAACCCAACCACAGACTTACTCTCTTTGGCCTAAATCTCTAGCTTCGTCAATATTTGCAAAATCTGTTCTGATATTAAAAACATCCATATCCTGAGCAGTTTGCATATTCCTTTCTACGGAAATAGAATC
>JWHW01030058.1:396569-407896 GCA_000931545.1 Papilio glaucus | reverse complement strand
TTGCTCTTCCCATCCTTTTCTAACAAGAAAAGAATGCGAAGATGAAGACGTATTGACGGGGGAAGGGAAGATAAAGAATTATTCTTTATAGTGTTCATCCCTTCCTTTGTCCATTGAAAGTAAGCAATTTTTTATTAACATTATGCAATGCTGAAATTAACCACGAACAGCTTATAATAAATTTGAAGTGTCGTGCAAGTTTGATCGCAGACTAAACACAGAGAAATGGATTCCTTTAACCAGCGTTAGTTCTCACACGGCGGCCCCCGGCTGCACGTACAATATGCATGAAAATTGCACCGGGAAGTTGTCGGGGTAAGTTTAAACTACTGGTTTGATCCCGACTTCCAGAGAACTTGCGATCCGCTATCGAGATCTGTTCCTGAAGGATATAATTTCGATGAAATATGCTTTGCTCGGTTTCTTTGTGTAGTTTCTTTTCCCATAAGTTTATTCTAAGTTTTATATTTGTATCCAGAGCAACGGAAGGTTCGTCGTCGATCGCTTGTCTTGAGTTTTGTTTAAGCGAGAAACTAAGACATATAAAAATTTTTCCCTCTCTCAGATAGGAGGTCTATGTCCGGGGATATACTAAAAAAAGACTGATTTATTATTATAAACATATAACAAACTTGTTTTTTTTGCCGTCTTTATGGAAAATAATACGGAACACTTCATGTGCGAGTTGGACTCGGCCGGTTTTTTTTTTCAGTCTTCTGTGACATAATTTGCTATCGAAGCTTCAACCACCTGGTTTAACGTTATAATATAACACTTCAAGCGTCTGTATTATTAAACAATAATGCAATTTCAAACAAATGAAGCCACGTACCTCTCGTCAGGATGTAATTAAAATTTTATTAAACAATTATGTCACCCTCGCAGTCCCGAGACATCGTCTACGGCGTGCGCCTTCTTTACTTAAATATTAATAATATTTGGACTCTGAAGGAGATGTCTTGAATTAATTAGTAAATTTAATAAATGATAAATTCAACGAGTGAGTTTCACAAGTATTTAGTGATATATCATTCAATCACCACAGCTAATAGCTTTAAAAACGATTTACTCTTATTTTTATTCACATTGCAGTACAACTGTACATTTCTTTTGCTTTGTACACATTTATAGATCTATGGGTATGCTAATGTGGATGCAAAATCGACGTCAGTCAGTAAAAGACACGTATAGATGGTTCTACCTTAAAGTTTCGTCAATAACTACCTATCTGAACTATGTTTTATGTGATTAGTGACTGTGAAATGGTGGTAATAATATACTAGACGCTGCTAAACAAATATTTTTATACATCTAAAGGTCTCATAAGTTATATACGTAGATAAACATAGTCTTGAACACGGCCAACCTAAGCTGCTTTTGTTTTTACTTTTCTTACTACTTCTTCATAATTTTATGGAAATTACGTAGATACTTAAGATGTGTAGTTTTTGTGTGCATCTACATAAATATACAAAACACTTTTACCTCTAAAGAGATAATATAAAAAAGAGAGAGGTGTCTTATATAACCGGATGGAATGGAATGTTCCTTTTGCTGTATCTTTTTGTGTCAAGTAATGATTAAATAAAAAAGTATATTTATAGGTCAAATTTATAAATATTTTTACATTTTATCAAAATTGATGACAAGATGAATCGATTAAAAACATTTTTAGTTTCCTACGTGATCGGGAAGTGCTTCAAAAATCACTGTAAAAAGATGTCAGTTTTTGCTGGCGTTTCTCTTTTTTATACTTTCTTCGGGCTAGATCCGCAGCCCGCAAACAAACGAATAACGTGCGATAGAGAACACCGCTCCAGAACTTGATAGTTAAACAGAGAATGAAACTGCAGGTAAAAGCAATAAATATAGGGTTGTGTATCAAAATCGCACAAGTCTGTTTACTCAAAGTAGATGACGGGAATGATTACACGCGGGACACGGCACGCGCACACAATGGGCCAGCCCTATTTGCATTTTCACTCAACTGGCCAATCTGCATTGCAAACTCCCACTATAACATGTAAATATTTGCATAAACTATTTTACACTTTACATAATGTGTACTAAACTCTAAGTCCTACGTGATAATGTTTATAATCGCACTGTAGATTCTTGAGTGAGTGCCAGCGTGGCGTTGCGCCGCAAGATGTCATGCGCTGGTTTTGACACTATGCAATAATATGATAAACAAACAGTGGTTCTAAGGAGCGCTCAAATGGAAATACAATTTCAGCTTAGAACAATTTAAATTAGTTTGTGATGCTATCTTCTACATTACTTACAGCACATATATAATTATATATGTGTTATCAACTCCTACCCCTGCATATAACACGAGTAATTTAAGTTCAAATTCCGAATAGCGCGTTTGAAGTTTTGAAATGCACAATAACTTGCGGGAGACTTGTTTCCGATGACGTCACGCCAGCGTTCCTTGACAGTATGCAAAAAGGTGCAACAACAACGTGACCACACAAGTATACATACGAATGTGACATTTTGAATAATGTAAGAGGTTATTGTAAGCTCAATTTTGTTATTCATATTCGCAGTGGCAGTCACCCGAGAGCGGGGCGAGACAGAGTATCGCCCGCGGCGCGTAATAAACCAAATCTGTGTTAATTCGATAAAGTATACACGACAGTAATATGTTCGCTATCATAACAGATAACAAGCAAACTATTCACTGACGGAATACGTAACGAGGCGATTTGCCTCAAACACCAGCGGCCGTCTAAAGTGATGAGCGACAGCGATTATTAATATAATAAAAAAAGTTTCATTG
This sequence comes from Papilio glaucus, assembly GCA_000931545.1. Lineage (NCBI taxonomy): Eukaryota > Metazoa > Arthropoda > Insecta > Lepidoptera > Papilionidae > Papilio > Papilio glaucus. The sequence continues at coordinate 405,108 of JWHW01030058.1, read as the reverse complement.
TTCATCATAGCAGACCTCACATCGAATATACAAGTAAAATTTGTTTATATACGTTTAATTATGTATTATGGTAATTTATATTAAAATTCTGAAAACCCAATTTTTGTGCTGACATCCCTATTGATTCTTCCTTCATGTATTCAATTATTTGTGTATTTTCTTTAGCAATTCACATTAAATATTTGTATCTTAATAAATCATTGATCTTTATTTTAACCATATATATGTGTGGGTATGTGTGTGACTGACTAATGGAAAGTGCAGGATCGATTTCGATGATTTTTTTTGTGTGCATTTGAATGGGCTTAGATTCACATTTAGATCCGGTAGATGACGCGACCTTAAAATGCCAAAATATTTATTATGACGAATAACGAAAATACACTAGCTGAAACCGTTAATAACGCAAGCTGTTCAAGATAGAACTTCTTATCAATAAAAATTCGACTTGCTAGTAATAATTATATTAAAATAGACAAATTTGTTAGAATAAATGTGATACGTGTTTCTCGTACGACGTCTGTTGGAAAATGACAGGAGCGGTGCGAGCATGTAAGAAAGCGTCACCTGGATCCGCTAGTTTTATTATAAAAACCCGCTTCCGCTTCTCACTTAGTTACAGCGTTACAAAATGAAATGAGAGAGACGCGCGGTTCGGTCGGATAGCGCAATCACATTGATACGTTTATTGAGATTGGGCCGCGCCCGCGGATTTGCTAAATGAGACGCGGTTATACCATTTGATTTCACTGCTTTTATATGACTTTGTATTAGACGTACGAGGTTTTATTCAGAGATGTATTTCGATAAATATATAAACGAAATATCGTGTATGTTATTCAGCGTTGCCTTGTGCATTTTAGATAGATTTTACAATTTTAAAAAATGTTACTTCGCTTATAATTGAATCGTGGCCATGTTGTAAAGTCATCTCATAGTAAATGTAATATTAATATTCAGCTTTAATACGACCAAAACTATATTATGGCACACCCACAGCTAGTAAAATATTTTTAGAGACTAATTAAAAAATATACAAAGCTACAAACTATTTATAGCTACAAAAATTAATTGAACAAAATAGTTCGGTAAACGTACTAGCCGTGTGTCACGGCAGTAAGACAAACGCCGGACTTAACGCAACAATAACGGAGCGAGTCCTGCGCTTGAAACATATCGAATGACATATATTTAAATTTTATTCCCGCCTTTAGTCGGCTTCCGAATGCTTTATCTAGAGGCTTACGGTTTGCATTAATTTTGCGACGGAATTAAATAAATTAGGCCAGGATTTAAATATGTCTTGAATTTAAATGTGCGATGACATTGACTAGCGATCGTACGTCTAGATATACGTCGATTCGTAGAAGAGAGAAATATAGAAGATGGCAAACGAGCAAGCGGATCACCTGATGTTAAGTGACCGCTACAACTCAATCACACTCACTACTGACAGCACCGCGAGAACCGCTTAGAGGTATTGTCGATGCCCATGTTTTTTTTGAGTGTGCCGTCTCGAGAGTTTGTATGTAGTTTCCGTATTGTCTCCATATGTATATTGTGCTTTAATGGACAGAGGATGGAATAGACAAGAGAAAGTTTATTTCCGTTTCCTATCCATACAAGGGTAGGCCTCCCAATCCTCTTCCCTTTCCCATCCAACCCTTATTAGGAAAGATTGGGAAACGGAGGAGGACTGAAATTGGGCCTCCCGCACCTCACTCATACGACGACATAAACGAACGGTGGACTAGCACATCACAGATTAATCAAAACATTTAACATTTACAATACGAAATGAACGATAAATGTTTATCGAATATCCAATACATTGAGGCTATAATGGGCTGTTTATCTTATTTGAGTGGGCCGGATGAAACCGCATTTGATTTACCGCTCGTCACACAATGAACACGCTGTGACAGGACAATAAAATTAACAATTTATTATACACACACATACGTTTTAACCATAGATATCTAGTTCCTACTTACCGGATGTTAGTGTTAACATGTACTTGGCTGTTTTTGTTTTGTTCAATTGTCACCATCGAGTAGACGCTGTCACTGTCACTGTCACTGTCAAATTGAACACGCATCTAAATATTATAAACCAAGAAAAATGAAGCTTAAGAATCATGTATTAATGTTGTTTTTGATGTATTTCTTACTATAGATACTGGTGAGTCTCGTAGTAAGACTACCGCGATGGGGTAAAATTCGATAACGGAATCACGAATATATAATCGCCAATATTACTTACTACTACTACTACCACACAGTCGTAATGCTGTCTCCCTCGGGAACCTGGTAACGAACGAATGCGATATATGTATGCTTGGCTTTCGTGTTAATTCTTTTAAAAATAATTAACAAACATAACCTGAATATTGTGAACGGGTTCTGTATTTTTTGATATTTTTTAACAATATTTTATATTATCTATAGTTATACGCTGTTATATTTTCAATAAGGTATTCTGTTGTCGGAAAAAATATGGTTTAATGATCGAGTATCATTATTGTAGTGTCATAATTTTTTTGGAAAACCAAAATTTCTATTTAGACTACATTATATACTGAACAAGTCTCTCTTATTATTTATATTAATGACATGGCTATGGTATTCTTTAAGAAAGTCACGTATGAAAAATATTTCAGCATTTTGCGACTATCTCAAGAAATTGACTAAAAATACCAGACTCGTAGATCACCACAGCTTATCTCTCAAGATGAACTATTTTTGACATTGAAAAAGTTTAAAATAATTTACTATTATTTCTTCTTACCATTCCAAGTAAGCTTAAGATTTGTGCTAGGACATAGTTCACGACAATAGTAGAATTGCGGAATCGAATCCACAATCTCATAGGTAGTCCGCACTCTAACCATTTGGCTATTGGCGTTACCCACTGTATACAAAATTTCAAAGATCGGTTGAGAAGTTTTGGAGTTTAACATCCAACAACACGGAAGTATTATAAATTATGATATAAATCATATCTACTTTGAACACATACATAATATCTCAATCAGATTGGTAGAGTTTCTGTATTGTTTGAAGGAACTCTATTATGTACGTAATGCATTAAAGTTTCGTTATCTCGCGCCCCCTTTTAATGCATACATTTTTAATAAATTTAAGTGCACCTCCATAGTAGTTGCTCATAAAATAATGTGCGGCTTGAAAGTACAGAGGTTTGGTTACATTAAGATCAGGATTCTGGGAGAAAGTTTTACTCATGTATAATTTGTAAAGGCATGCAAAATTAAAAACATTACTAGTTGGGAAGTAGTTCCTCATAAATCCGTTAAGGTCGCTACCTTCGGGCAAACCTACTACAATAAGCTTACTGTTAAGTCATAAAACGCTTTTTTAAATGTTTATCAGAAATGTGCTACTTACGAATAATTTTACTATCAACTGCGAGTGGACCGAGGAATTAAATTCATGAGACGAAAAACAACCATTAAAATGTTTTTATTTTTACATTTTAATATTGCCTTTTTGAATATTATGTATGAAAAAGTCTACCCTCAAAATGAAGTATCCGTGAACTCTGCTTGTCCTCGGGAAGTTAACAAGTATTGTAGGATAACCCAATTATAACTTGCTTATCGCGGACCTTGTCAAATCTTGTACAGCCTGTTACGAAGTTTAATAACCCGGATTTAAGAAACCGCGCTGATAAAGCGACTGCCAGAGTTTATAGCGTCACTCGTGGATTTTTCTTCACACTGCGCATAGAGTAATTAAAAGATAAAAAATTAGGAACTCTTGTTATAATCCAAGATTTATTAGAGCTTAAACTTTCGAAACTTTGTATGCATGGGACATTTGTATTACATATTGACCCATCTACCTGTTCTTTTCCCATGTCATGTGGGGTCGGTTCAGTATGACCGAAAAACTGGCGTAAAAACACGTCATGATACAAACTTTGTCTCTATCTTTCCCTCTAAAAAAACTGAGATGGCAATATGTTTTATGTGAATTTTCTCGGCAGCCTAAACCCACGGTTAAATTACAGTCTCAGATATTTAAATCTATACATATAAAAAAAATGTAACTGATGGCTGTCTGTACATGGAAGATATTTGACAAAAACTATTATTGGTGGCCTTTATAACCGCAATACATTTTTGTCTGTTTGTCTGTGTGTTTTGTCTCAATCGGTATATAAATAAAAAAGTTATATCAATTTAAAGAACCATGTCTAATATTTTGTTCGGTAAAAATGCTATAAAATAGCTGTTCAGTTAAATAGATCGAAGTTTTAGTTAACTGTATATTATGATCTTTAAAATGGTAAAGATTTAAAGTTTATAAAGTTCAAAACAGGACAGTTTCCGAGATTTTGCAACTTCCAGGGTAATTTGCAAGCATCTGCTAGACAGGCACGGCCCTCCCTGGTAATGGTAACGCAGTATTTAGACGTATATAGACGATTTTAGAAAGTATATACTCTTATGTAATGTGTTTTGTTAAGTTAGGTTAGTAGCTTATTATTCTCGAGGAGGTTTGGCGTTAGGCAGGCGGCCGGCCGAATAAATTGTAGCCAGAACCTACACAGTATGGACTACGGTCACAGTTTAAGCCATCATATGTGATTGTTAAACTGTGCTATGGCCAAACTGTATCGACCCCACTTACGCGGGAAAAGGGCAGGGAGATGATGAGATTAGGGTAGTATTAAGTAAAATTGCAGGGCGGGTGAAACCGCGGGGCACAGCTAGTTATAAATAAGATCGAGGGATGAAGTTGTACAGTAATACGACAAAACAAATACTCACATAAACAAAAACAAAACCGACTTCAAAAAACTATATTCAAAAACAAGAAATGCACTTGCACACAAAATGTATAAAATAATTTTACGCAACTAAACATAAGAATCAATTCTTAATCATATTTATTTTTGGAGTCGCTACTCCTTAATATTCCTTTTTGAAATCGGTTAAAAACCGACACTGTTCGTTCTCAGTAAACAAGACACACCAAAAACAAATGACAGCCAACAGAACAAACTCCACACATACATATTTAACAGTCTGTCGCGTTAGTAACCTGTGTACCTGAATAATAGAACGTCAAAGTATGTCTAATTAAAAGTTCGATGCCTTCGGGAGGCTGTTGTGTGAGGGTTGGTTAGTCCACACGACTCCCCCTCGGTTGAACGATGTTGAAAATAACTTTTATAAATGTAACACATGTTTCACATCAAAAATGGAAGTTTCAATTAAAAGAAGGCTAATCAAATCTTAGTCTACTTTAAGATAGTTAATATTTATTAAATAGATAATTAATGATTGGAACATAGAGGTATATAATTTCATTCAAAGTGAATAGGACTGGTCGATATAGATACAATCTAAAGACCTTAAGGGTCGTAGTACACCGACGCATCCGTATGCGGCGGCAGATCTCAGCGATATCATTGCAGAATGCATCTGCGGAACGTGGGTTCACACTGCCGAAAACATGTACATAAAACATATTGTCATCTCAGTTTTTTTAAAGGGAAAGATAAACCCTTGTATCGCGACACTATCTTACGCCAGGAACCCAGGTTAGGTTAGTTTAGGTTACACTGCATTTTTTTTCGCAAAAAAATTGCGTTAGTGTACGTCGGCCCTAATTATCACTGCTCCAATTTAGCTTGTCCTCTAAGATAGACATTTAAACGCTGATGGATGCATGAATAAACATAAAAAAGTTGTCGTTAAATTAAAACCAAATGTACTGAGAGTAAGGGTCTAGATCTATGCAAATTATCGGTGGCGAGTTTGCCTGTTAGGGAGTGCAGACTGCGGAACGATGCCGTCGACGCGTCATATATTCGAATGGTCAATAAGTTAGGACATTTTGCAGAAAGCCTAAACTTTTTTTCTGTTTATAAACTAATACCACGCTTATTAAGCGGTAATAGTAGCTAGTCAGTAGTGTTGAGCCTACATTGTTTTCATTACTTTATTAAAACAAAAACACTTCACCGGTCGATATGCTGAAGGTTCAACTAATAATCCTATTGTAATTTCAAAACCTCAGATGGTAATCAAAGCCGTAATACAAATTTAACATACAAATATATCTTGTTATAACGCCAGACCATGAGACAGTAAGTTAAATCAGTTTGGCATATTATTCACCTTATCTAAATTTATAAAAATAGATATAATGAATAATTGAATTTAGTCCTACTCAATACCTCTGTAAGCTGGAAAACAAAAGGCTCATGATAAGAACTTACGTGGTACATTTTTTTTCTTCTTTAGACACAAGCAAATACGGATACATGTCCAGAATAAATAATAATTATTATTATTATTAGACAAATACACTACGATGTAGTAAATTAGATAATAAAACGATCTAACCTTTAGTTAAAAACATATAAAAGATACTCTATTAAGATTACACTTTAGTATTTCCCATAAAACAATACAAAACAGTTATGTAAAAATTTATTGAACATAACGTAACAATTTATTACTAAAGTACAATAAACTACCGCCAGACGGCGCTGATGGGTATTCATATAACAAAAGTAATAATCTAGATAGTATTAAAAGTTGTTCCAAATGTTCCGCGCGACAGACAGACTGCGGTCGCGGCGCCCGCGGCTGTGTCATACAAGTCGATTCTCACCCTCAGTATGCAATATTCACAAATAGCCTTATCGCATCACAAAGAGTCTACAACGCAAGATGCTTGATATGAATGAATATCCACCGCAGTGTCTTAAGACTAACGTCATTAACCAGTGTGTATTGCCAGCGATGTCTTACGGTACTGAAACGTGGCCTCTCATTGCGAACACCAATAGACGGCTTAAGGTCACTCAAACTGCAATGGAGAGATACTTGGAGTCTCTTTGCGCGATTGCATTAGAAATGATGTTGTCCGCACAATCCTCCCTCCTGTGCGGTTCTAGAACCGCACATTCCGCAAAAGAATTGCCGATGGAGCCGACAGATCCTAGAATGGTGGCCACGTAGTTGAAACAGTAGGCCGTCCTCACGATGGGCCGATGATCTGAACTAGGTTGCGGGAGCCCGCTGGATATGGGTGGTAGAGGACCAATCTTGGGAGCTATCAATGATGGCCTACGTCTAGTAGGGGACCAATTTGGACTAACGAACGACGCTGATGAAATACAATTCTACTTCTAATAGTTCTACTGCACTAAAAAGACTAAAGAGCGAATTTTTCTGCAAGAACTAACCGCATCTTACCTTACTATTTCCACATCATTCTCTACTTGTCTTTATCCAGCAATATCAACTACTACTGCTTGAGTTACCGTGTTCTGTCCATCGGTAAAAAAACAATTTCATCCGGGGTGTAAAAAAATCCACAGTTTACGGCTAAGTTCCTCTTCCTTTAATTAAGGTGAGGTAAAAATAGTATTACTAGTGAACAGGGCGAAGGAGTGTGAATAGGGTTTTTAATTTAAAAAAAATGTTAGTTTAGGGCAGTTTCTCCTGATACACACCCGATTTTCTGCTATGTGAATATTTTTAGGGTGTATGTTAAGTGTTAGCGAAGATACTTTTGGAGTAGTAATATGAACTGACCACCGGACGGAATCAGTAGGGACTCATATGACCGCGGGATGGAATTCAGATTTTTATGGTTTACACTTTACATAGACGACATAACTCGGTAGTATCCAAAACCACTACTGGTAACGTCAACCTATGTGTTGCAGTATCTAATTGTTGAAGGATTTTCTCGTTAACTTCTTACAATGAAAATAGATGAAATTATTTACTATTACATCGTATATTTATGAAAATAGAATAAGCCGAAAAGATTTCTAGCCAGATCCATCACACTCAAAACCGAAACTGAAATGAATGACAACAAAGAGCGGCACCAAATTGCATAGTCACTCACTCAGCGGTGGCACAAAGCAATGCGCAACTTGTCATCCCATTTTAAAATCTGTTGGCAAGTTAAACCCAAGAAACTACGATACTAAGAAAATAAATCTATTTATATAAGATTTAAATAACAACATTGGAAATAATTATTATTTTATGTGAGCGTTATACATGTAATATTACCTGTCAAATATTACATATATTTGTAAATAATGTAAAAATCTTTAACACCTTAATGGCCTTCTAGTCTAGTAGGCCTAAATTAGACAACTTTGTAAATGGGAATTTTCAAGCAAATAGTCATATTTTTGACAAGGAACTAGTGGCCTTTGGTTCTGCACGTCGCTACCGAACACCCTGTAGTTTTTAATTTAATCCGTCCGTTGCTGAAGTTCTCAGTATTCGTGGTAGTTTTCATACGAAGTATGATTTATGGAATGGTGCAAATGGGTTACGGTAACAGTAGACGTGTGATTACAGCACGGGGTATAATTATACGCGATGCATTTGCGTCCCGAGCTCGCTAAATGGATTTCATTTTTCGACGATTTATGAACAATTTGTAAGTAAGTGTTCACATGTATTACTGACCCATTTTAAAACGACAATAATTTGTCCGTGAATAAGGTAAATGTAAATTAACCACATTTAGCT
>JWHW01030058.1:368342-378897 GCA_000931545.1 Papilio glaucus | reverse complement strand
GTTGCCTAAATTAAACATTCGATAATCCGTCATTAATTTAGTTAGATTAATTACTTTTTTAACTTTCACTGAAAAATTCGTAGATAATATTGTCTCCATCGAGCGTCTTATTTTTATAATGCCTAACACAAATCGTTACCATATGAAAAAAATGAAAACGTTGGAGACAAAAATATAACCGAGACGATCAGTCGACTAGGCTACATTGTCGGTCCCGTGAAGACGGCAACATGGCGTGGGAAATTGCAAGGGGAGCGCCCGCAAGCTCAGGGGAACCAGTGCGTTCCACTGATCCCAGAGCCCCCGTCCATCTTCCTGTCTTTCCCTCAGAAGCAGAGTATCTTTTTTAAGATCCTCCCCCCTGAAACCACGGTTATATTGTCGAAAAGGCCCCTTTTTTATAAAGGCTTTGAAATCAATCAATCAATCGTGAAACTGGTAGTTATATAACTAACACAAGTGTGACAGTCTCTCAATGTAGGCTCTCAAAACTGCATATCAATCGGGCCGCTGAAGATATTGTGGGCACACGAGAAATAAAACATTCCGTGCATACAGGCGCGCTATTTGTATGGCCCGACATGCAAGCTGATAGCGTTTTAAAGGTTTTTTTTATGGAACAAGGTGGTAATGGCAAACGAGAAAGCATTCACCATATTCAATGACTGATGGCCATTGGCATCTGCAACAACCTAATGAGTTGCAGATGCGTTGCCTAACTTTAAGTTACAGAACAGGGGAATCACAGGAAAAAGGATATTTCATTTTCCGATCTATTTCATCCCCCGTCAAATCCTTTTCCCCTCCCATCCAATACATACTAGAAAAGGATAGAAGAGGGAAGAGAAGTAGAGTTAGGCCTCCGGAACCTCACGCATCAGATGAAACGCAGAATACTTCTAGCTCACGCCTGTCATATCGCGGCCAATTCGATGTTGCCATTGCGGGTTCTGCCACTGTTATATCTGGTGGCTTTGCACTTGGCATAGCTACTTGAGATATTATGCGGCGTTTTATTGGTTTCTTTCAAAAAACTGTAAGTTCTACTTTGCTTGCGATATCAAGGTGGTGTTATCCAATGGAAAAAGGCAACGCAGGCATTTAACCGATGTCACTTTACAAAGTAAAGATTTATTTTCATATATTATTCAGTACTATGTTCTATGCATCTTCAGTATACATATTTATTTTATTTAAATTGAATTGGAATTATTGAAACAACAATATGTGATGTGTTATTTCGTTTCTAGTGCTTTATAATTCTGAAATTATGCAAATACATTTGTAATTTATGTATTCGTATGTGAGGTAGAAAATAAAATTTAGTTTCCTAATTAGCTTCTTGGCTTTCTTCCCAATTTAGCTTCTTGGCTTTCATGAACTTGAATAAGAGCAGTTTTCAGATGAGTTTCACAACAGTACACCACGATAAAACTTGAACATCAGCATCATAACTATCATATAAATATTCCATCCGTATTGTAAGTCGCTACAGCGTAAGGCTTGCGACACACCGCGCAGTTACCGCGTATCGTACAGATGCGTGGCCGGCGCGCATAACGAATGTCCAAACACTGAATAGCTGATGAACAATTTGCATACGTGAATCGCTATAAATTACAGTGACATCGCTATTTCCACCTAATGTCGGACAATATTTAGTTAATATGTTCTTTTTTTTGTATTATTTGTATTATGTATTATTAGTTTTTGTATTATTTATTGATTTCAAAAACCTCGAAGATATAGTCGTAAGTAATAATTAATAAATTAAGCAGATTTAGTTACAGTAATAATTATTATCATCTATAAGCCGTGAAGCCTAAAGACTAAGGATTTTTTTTCTTTTTTTTTTTTAAACAACACAGAGTACTACAACTTGATCTATGACCCTGTTGACATTGTTCTTAAATATTTTCGAAATCTGACTAATAATTAAATTGTCTATTGTAAGTACGACATATTTGTTGAATATTGTCACCCTAGTTTAGATCGGATGTTAGTACCATTTCATTGATTGAAATGTCCTGCGTTTGGTGATCGCGCTAAAACAACATGGTGGACGTCGCTTTATAAATGTTTCAAAATGGACCTGTTTCTAAACCAATATTTCATTGAAACAAATAAAACGTATTGATCTACTATTAATTTATAATTTACGGACTGTTTCTATGAAGCCCTGGGATGTCACATCATTCAACTAAAGCCCCAGCCATATCGTCAAGCAGTGATCATATATGGAGTGGGGTAATCAGTGACAAATAAAATGATAGTATTTAAAAATGCTACATCTCTCTAANNAAGCCTGTGGGGGGATTTTCTTTATCGTCGGGTTCTATAATCTTTATTTATAGGTACAATGGATCGTTGCAACTTCCGGAAAGATAGCTCGTGATTTATTTTTAAGAGGTACTTATAGTCAATACAGCCAAGAGATTAAGAATGAAATGGTTAACCGAATGTTAAGTGATCACTTGTGACAAGGTGATCGTGACCTCATGACAATGGGCCATAACTAACAATTTATATTGACACTAGCGTTGAGGCAGATGCATAGTAAGTCCAAATATATGTAGATACATAAATAGGATACTTTTATGTAATTTTATATCGTAGAATATCGTTCTAAGCAATTATAAATCTCTTCGAATTTTCTCGTCCAATCAAGCTAGACAATTCAATTTTCGGAAAACCAAAACCAATGGTAGAAATCAAATCAAACATATATATAATTCAACCCCAAACCAAAAGATACAAAAGATAGACATCGTAAAATGCGGCAAAGTAAACATCATTAGCGTGAGATAAAACGGTTATCAACACAGTATGGCAGATTTGATGAAATTTCCGGACGGGCTCCGTGCGACTCGTTCACTGACCGGATATTGCGACGGACCGACTGACCGAATGTAACGGGTCACGGGGGAAGGGGAAGACAGACATTCATTCATTCAGATCGACAGACATCGATAATAAACGCGGGACATTCCATCTTCAGTTCATATTATACAGATAACATCGACTAATGCATTTTTATCTAAAATTTATTTAGGGTTGTGGTTGGATGCTGATATAAAACATATATAAGTACTACTAAATTAATAGATAAAATGTTGTTAATAAAACTAATGCCAAGATCTCTTTCGAGGAGTTCTTTAAACTAGTTAACTGAACAATGCAGTTAGGACTCGAAACACAACCACGATCCACCTACTTAATCTTTAAAAAATATGTTTGTCGAATGAAACAAGTGATTTATACATTTGTCAAATGTTACTGAGATGTTGTCTCACCCATTTGGGAACAATTAAAAAGGAACAAAATCACGCAGGTTTCGTAAATAAAAAGTACAGCAGAAAGAGCTTTGTCTGTCTGTGAAGCGAGTAGACATAAAAAATTTGAACCAATTTCACTTGCAACCCGCAGACTGCCATGAATATTAACCACTTTGCGCCATGCTCATAGATTAAGTTTGTAGAAGCGACAGTTAAAATAACAAAGCATTTTTAATTTAATTGGAACGTTTTTTATATGAAAATAAAAAAGTTATCATTAATTAATAATTTTGTTATACAGTATGTGCTTTTTTGCGTTTTATAACTGTTACGTTACTTTAATAAAAATTTGGAAAAACATTGTTTTTTAATTATTAATGAAATCATTAAAAAAGGAAGAATATTTTTCTAATACCCTGTTAAGTGGAACATTGTACGCACACCCTCTGGTTTCTATAGGTTATGGTATATTATATTATCAGATGGATGAATTGATAATTACAAAAAAAAAAACCAAGTACACATACTATTTTATATACTGCATACTATTATATACCACAGAGATTTGTAGCAATCATGTTTTATACCAATTAACACTAAGTAGACACGTTATTCTTAATTATTTCAGTAATAATCACTCGAGCAATTCAGAATGATCATTAGAAGCTGACATATATACATACAGACGCACCGTGCGTGTCTCAAACTAATCCAACACACGTTGCCCGTGATTATGTTATCAATATACAAAGCTCGTTAATACGAGAGAATGAGACGGCGCGATTGAAGTGAGCATAACTTACGTAGTTACTGTCTAGATAACATCATTATTATGGTGATAATGGATGAGTCAGACGCAAGGTATAATTACTAGTTGTATTTTATATGATGAAGGATGCTGGTTATCTGGTTTTGCAATATGCAATTATCATGGGTCATAAAAAAATTTAGATATCCAAATCATTGAAAGCTAGTTCTCCCATCTGTTTAGTCCGCTGTAAATAGCCCGCAACAACATCTGTTGCACGAAAAGGCCGTCTCGACCGGTGAAATACCACGACCTCACATAAGACAGGTGTGTGAGTATTCTGCGTTTCGAATGATGAGTGAGGTACCGGAGGCCTAATTCTAGTCCTCTTTTCCTTATTAGCAAAGGATGGGAAGGGGAAGAATTGACTGTTGATGGGATGAATAGGAAAGGGAAATAACCATTTTCTGTTTATCCCCTGTCCTCCCCCTCCTCTGTCCATTAAGGGTAGCGATCACTTGATTTAGGGTGAACTAAAATTCGTTATTTCTTAATAAGAACTCTTGATCACAACCGACAATAGGATTGTTAATCATTATAAGTTATAATATTAAGTTGTAATATTCAAAATTTACGAAAACTTAATATATTTTGATCCGGATATCACTCAAGTCAGCTAGTTTGTAATTAATAAAACACACGCATCTTCCTACCTTTACAAGGAGCACGTACGAAAATATTCCTATGTTGCAATTTTTTCGAACATAAAACATTATTCAGCGCCACGTCGCCACGCCGGGTAACTAGAACCCATGATTTCTCAAAGGGATGTTTGCCGGCGCTACGCCGAGCTACGGCAAGCTACGCGGCGAGCTCTACGCACGACTTCACTTTTTGACCGGAATACCTTCAACTACGTGACAAGAATAAATAACGTTTGACCCAAGTTATAAACGTATAACTCACCAATAAGAGACTAGGTGTGCCCCGCTGTTTTACCCGCCCTGCAATTTTACTTAAACGAAATGATATTACCTAATTAATACTACCGTAACCTCATCATCATCTCCCTGCCCTTTTCCCGCGTATGTGGGGTCGACACAGTATGGCCGTAGAACAGTTAAATTGATATAACTTTTTTATTTGTAAACCGATTCAGATAAAACAAACACTAAATGTTAAGTGAAGCTTACTACAATACATTAGTGAAAACCGCACCCAAATCGATTAAGCCATTTCTGAGATTAGCGGTAACAAACGCACAGACAAACAAACATACAGACAAAAATTCTAATAATCTATCTAATATCTAAAATCATTGTTTTGGGTTATATTGCGTTTATGAAGGCCCAATAATAATTTTTCTCAAATATCTTCCATGTACAGACAGCGATCAGTTACTATTATATGTATAGATATAGGAAGCTAAATGATCCATAGCCGATCATTAAAAGGACTCTATACTAGAATGCACATGTTTTTCTTGTCAATGCAATCTAGAGACACTATAACTAGCTAGAGGTAAGCAGTGGCGACAACCCATGTCCTTCAAACTAATATATATCCTCGAATAAACGGCTGTTGTATTTACAAGATGTGTTCTGACCACAATGTCTATACCAGTATTATGATTATTAGGTTTCATTTCAAATACAGACTTTTACAATTCAAATTCAGACAACCAATCAATTTACAGTGTGTATGTTTATAGTGTGAAATATAGTGCTAATATATAACTATGTTACTCTAAATATAATTGTAAATAAGCAGCAACGCTATAATTGTAACACTTACACCGTAACCTGCGTGGTCGGCAGTATGTTTTTTCGCCTCGATGATTTTCAGTCAGATCTCTTGTTGATCTGAGAACGCCAAATTTTTAGCCCCTACGTGCTTCAGTTCTCTAATATTTAAGGTTATTTCAGTTTGTTTGCCTATCCGAATAGTTAACAAGGACGCGAATGTGATTTGGAATTTTTCTGAAGTAAAATCTGCGAGATAATGGAAACTAGTATTACAATTAAGTGAAGCAGAAGTAGTGTTCGGATCTGTTATGATTTAATTATCTATTCACAATACGAAGATAAGATTATTTATTTCAACTTAAGACTTATAAGAGATCTTAGTTAAACTTCAATAATCTTCTTTTATGTATTCAGGAAAATAATATACTTGACTATTAGGCATGAACAAAAGTTACACTTGTCATTACAGCGGCAGTTCATAATAAATAAACAAGGTTTTCGTAACCGAAAATGAGTAAGAAGCAATAGAATTCATTGAAAAAATCCCATTTCGCGTTGACGCCTCATCGCCACAATGGTCCCCTAAAGACCACTACGTAACTGTACCGTCAACGCGCCTATGAATGTTTTCCTACACCAAAAAATTATTATACATTTCGGACTATAAAAAAATTATGTTTAATGCTAATGCCATTTCCAAAATGTGGGATACGTGTCTTCCCAAGAGTGGTTTCACTCATAGTCACATAGGTAATGGCTGGTGATGAATGTTGCCCTCGTCGTTTCGGCCAATAATCGTCCACTGCTGGACGTTGGCATTCCCACTAATCACCACAAAAATAGGTCCTCTGCCGCTCCTCATCCAGTGGACTCCCGCAACCTTCACTAGATAAGCGGTTCATCTTATTGGAGACTACCTACACTGCGTCGACCTGAATGAGGCTGCAATGGTAGTGATGAAAGTTTTATTACTAAGCCATATGGCTTAGTCGTAAATGGAGCATAAATAGTGTGATCGGTTTTGTTTTATGCGTGCTTCGTAAACGACTGCAAGAATTTTTCTACATATGTCTCAATAAGGATAAACTATTTTTGATTATATATATATATAAAAAAGTATTTAAAATTTGTGTTTTACTTATTTGGCGCAGGCTTAATTTAAAACTTAGAGATTAATGAGGGTAGTCCGCATAACTAAGAGCCGCGGTCACGCACATCAACCCAAATCACCAGTCTTACATCGTCCGTCGAACCGTGCGAACGTATCGTAGGGAATTTAAAATTAATCAACGTAAAGAGATAGATGTATCGAAATATATGGAAGTAGCACAGATCTTGATAATGTTTTACGAACTAATTGTACATTTACGAATTGCTGACTAATTAGTTGAAATGAATATTCAATTTCTTTACACTCAAAATTATGTAATCCTAATTATACTTTAAATATTCAAATTGTACGCGGGAATGACTTGGAGTTGCAAGCAAGAGAAGAGAAATCGATAGATATAGCTAGAGTTTATCTTATCAATAATTTGTATCTGATAAAAGTCTGGTAGTTAAATAAGTAAGTGTCTTTTAATCATCCGATGTTGATGCCGACGCTGTGATGAAGAACTTACACTGGCTTGATATTCAGGTTATTTTACTATATTATCATTAATGATTTTCAAATTAATGTCGACAACAATAGCACCAAACAAGATAGTGTTGCTAACGGTACTGAGTGTTCAATGTCAAGAAATTACGTCACCGAAATGGCGGCCAGGTGCTTTAGCAACTTGCAGGGGTATTAATACTATTAGTAATGTACGTTAAAGTTTTTTTTAATCTACGTTATGTATAAATCAGGGGTTACAGTTAACAGGCTACCTTGAAAATTAAATTTACTCACTTTCTTGAGTATTTCAAGGTGGTTAGATAGGTAGGTTATATTCAAGTGGTACAATTTCAACATGATTCTATTATTAAAAAAAAATATTATTGAAAAAATATAAAAAAATAAAAGAAATCGTTCCATTCTTCACATTCAAGTTACTTATTTATAGACTTACTAACAGAGCCAGCAAACGTTGAACGTTGTCTTACCTGCTATAAGCGGGTTCTGCTAACGGTTTTTCTTTTTCGTCATAAAATTTAAAAACAATCCCTTGGAACTCGACAGTACAACAGAAACTCCAATCTGCTAAACTAAACTAACTAAAATGAATCTAAACCACCCTCGGATATTTTATTTATTAATATAGATTATCCAATTAAAACCAAAAAGAAAACTAAAAAATTATTTTACAATTTAAGTCTCATTCCATTCCAATCCTGTTATTAATAGAGTTTGATAAAATAAATGAGTTGTTGAACGTAATCAAATTTTTTTAGGAAACGCACTTCATAGACTTATGTACAATTGACTTCCAGATAAAACAATTTGAGCTATTGCACAAATTTTCAAACAAGAGAAAGAATGCTCGAGTATTTTCAAATGAAGGTTTTATATTTACGATAAATTTTCGAAGAAAAATCTCATAAGAGCAGAGAGCGGCTGTCCCGCAGCCGGTCAAACGCTTTCATATCCGGACTCTACCCGGTCAAGCAAAACACAGCGACTCTTACGAAAAATCCAAAAAAGATTAAAGTGATAATCCAAAAATGAATATTAAAAAAGTAGACATTTATTAATTATTATAGATTGTTTTTTTTTTTAAATCTAAATGACGTTTGTAAAGGTACTATATCTAGGTAGACTGCGTAGTCGCTGTTTGACATCCGGCTCATAGGACCATATAACCATATAGCGGTTAGTGACTACTACCCACAGGCATAAACAGAAAAAAAGTGTTTTTTTATCTATCCCTCCTCCGTCAAATCTCTCTTTTTCTTATTAGAAAAGGGTGGGAAGGGGAAGAGGAGTAGATTTAGGCCTTCGACACCTCACTCATCAGACGATACGACTTCAACACGCCTGAATGCTTCTATCTCACAGAAGATCTCGACGTGGTATTGGTCGACCCACTACTGTTAAAACAGTTAGTGCTAGCAAACATCTCAGCATCATTACAATAGGATTTAAAATAGTATAATCAAATAAAATAAATTGAAATATATTATATCTAGCATCACCTTCATACTTAGGTATTTAATTTACAGCGCGAGTGAGAAAAAAGACACAAAACGTTATCGATACAAATACCTAACAAGCAAAATGTTCATCACGCCATTTACAAAACAAACTGATTGATCGCCTGCGAAGCGGCAAGTGACTTAATATTTAATTAGCAACATTAAAGGGGTCTGCCCCATTCGTCGGTCGATGGAAGACTGATTTTTTTCAGTCGCTCGCTTGACCGCGCCTGTTAGTTATGTGGGCTACCCTCATTTATTGCCGAAAAGGCTTTTTATAAAGGATTGAATTAAGTGTAACACTTCCAAGAGCATAATTTTTATGCACTTAGATATTTGAATTGCACAAATATGAAAAGACATGTCAAAGTAATAAAATCCTCTACCGAAATTATTATCTTTTGCTTATTCTTGGCTTCTCGCAGCAATTTGAGTTCAAGCGGCGAATATGCTCGGAACCGTTGATCCGGACGCACCCGGTCAAAAGGCACTCATATCCGGCCAGCCCGGTCAAGCATATTACGGCGGTTTGAACGAAAACCTTTGCAAGTCCCGGCCGAAGGCAAAATTATTGAGATTACAGAGATTTGTTTGAAAGATGATATTTATTACATATTCGCCCATTGGATCTTCGTTTTGGTTTCACATTATGTGTCTTAGATACTTTCAAAAATGTTATGATTTTTCGCAAAGAAGTGCTAAGACTGATGTTGGTTTAATAAGTACAACTATTTAATAGGAAAAAAAATTACCGACCCATCTCAATTACCTTTCTAATTTGGAGCGTATATTGTAATATTTCCTAATTGCCTGTCTAGAACACAATGATCTCCTCAGAAACCGGCAACACTGATTTCGCCGAAATCGGTCGAAAGGAGCCTTCTTGTGTATGCCAGTCACGCGTTTGGCGAGGCCCTAATGGGGAGGCAATGGCTTTCTACCTGTATATCTCGAAGGCATTTGACAGGGTCTAGCACGCTTAATAAGCAAACTTCCAGTCTATCATGTCCCTTAGTCTGATTGCATTAAGGACTTCCTGAGAGACCGATCCGTGTCATCACCATGTATTCCTTCGTCATCATGTATTCCTATGACGACCAATGCCGGTGTTCCTCAGGGTTCCGTTCCCTCTGCAACTCTCTTCTTGCTGCACATTAATGATCTGCTTGTTCCCGGTATCTGGGTATGCAGATGGCAGCACAGTTGTAGAAAGATATCTACTGAATAGTCAGACCAATAGGGATTAAGGTCTGAACGAGAGGCCATGGTAGAGCGTCTTTATCACACCTCGAGGCAGTCTTCTTCTTCTCGTCTTTGGCTATTACGTTGATGTAATTTATATCTACAAAATGATTACAAAATAACTCATACTAAATTAAATGGAGGCTAAATTTAACATAACTGCCATCTATTTTATAGAATATCATTATTTCGTCAGGAAAATATTTTAACGGAAAAATGGAATCAACTTCAACTAATTTGTGTAAGTTTTCTAATAAAAATGTTAATTACCATAGACCTTTGTAATAATATAAACGTAAATGAATTATGTTGAATTACATACTGAAAATATGTACAAAAAAGCCAACATCACGCGGTGTTCCCAGGCGGTCACCCATCCAAGTACTGACCGCGCCCGACGTTGCTTAACTTCGGTGATCGGACGAGAA
>JWHW01030058.1:355928-367548 GCA_000931545.1 Papilio glaucus | reverse complement strand
TGAAATAGGTCAAAAAGTCAAGAGAGCCGAGTTCGGAGGCGTTCTGCGACTAAGTTACTACTACGTCTATTTGTTTATTCACGTTATAATCTCTTTGTAAATCAAGAGACACAGCCAAAAAGTACTTAAAATAACCTCTAAATAGTTATACTGTTAGGGTTCGAGTGTACGTTATCTTACTCAGAATATCGCTTAGCAAATTTTGTCTCATACATGACAAGATTCTGTGAGTACAATTCTACCAAACGCCTTGTTATTTTATTTGATAATGTGAGTTGTTTTCTCTATAGAACTCTTAATGACCTTGTAAAGATTTTGACATCTTTGATTAAGATTTTTGGTTTTATTTTTTAATTTACTTGAATTTTAAATAATGTTATTGAACGTACTGATTTTTTTTGTTACTTCTACACATAGACTGTACATAAAATTATAAAATCACAACTTTTTTATTACTTTTCTGTAGTATGTACGTTAAAAGTTGCGATTTGTTTACCTGAGAATATTTACCAATAAAGCGTCTACATTATAAAATTTAGTAATTTCTAGACGATCTGCAAAACAGGATATCCCAAATCCATTAGATTTCTTTACTTGTCATAAAACTTCAATTCCTTTTAATATTTCCAAAATAAACACTTCTAACCGTGGGTTTCCAATGCCGAAAAAAATCACATAAAACATATTATTATTATCTCAGTTTTTTACCGTTGGTTTCCACTGGCCTATAAACTTAGCTGTATCAGAGAGAAACCTTGTATTATCGCGACACGATTTTACGCCAATGGAATGTAAGCCCACAGTAAGTGTGCAAGTATCAATTACAATATTCTGTTGAAGAAAAAAAAGAGTTGGTTGCTTCTAATTTAATTGGTAAAACACTAAAGCTAAGTTATTTTTAATATGTTTGTTAGTTTTCCTTATTAATATTATATTTTTTATAGGGTGCAATGAATTTAAAAATGTACGAAAATTATTTACACTGCCATCTGTTGTACGTTTTGAAAATCATAACAAATCCCTTTACTTCCCTGGCGCCTTAGTTCGCATATATGATAACAGGTGACACATTCACAATTTTGCTTATTTGATTCGATAGTTCATAATTATTTCAAAAGAGGGCGATAGGAGAGTGAAAGTAGTGTGTGTTGTGAGAGGGGGAAAGAGTGTGATGGAATAAAAGAAAATATTGTTTTTATATGTTTGTCACAGTTTAATTGTACTGATTTTAACCAACCGTTAAATGCAGTCACTGGATTTAAAAATAGAAAATAAAAAGGTTTTTTTCAATTGTTTTAATTCAAATGAAATTTACAACCTGTACAAATAGTTCTCGAAATGGCTAAATTGTAACAGAAGCAAAGCATTGATTTGACCGAAGAAAATTATACAACATCATTTGTAAATCATATTCTAATTTTATATATATTTTAATTATGTATTTATCTAATGTATTGTATATTATTTATACCCAACAAGATTACATTATTACCAAGTTATTATTATTGTTGAAATCACAGTTATAATTTAATTTTCAAATGCTATATAAGTGACGGTGGAAAGTACCTACAATACATGGAAATCATTAGGGTCCTGTGGCGTCTCAGGTCGTCGCGTCGAGTACCAATTTGTCGGTCGGGAAACACTCAGATGTGTTTGCCCCTTACTTGCTCGCGCACTTCGCTCGCCAATTTTGCCATTCTCAAGTGTCCAAGTTTACTTGGGCCGTACTACATCCAAGTGATTTCGGTAATCGTTCCTTTTGTACTGAAATATGTCATTTAATATATTATATTAATATATTTTATAACTTTCAAGCAAAATACTAAACTTTACTAAATTTGTATTATGCTTATTTAGGTATAGTTTGCAATTATACGTATTTCGTCGTCGTCTTCTCAGCAAACAGACGTCCTCTGCTGGATGTAGGCCTTGGCTAATTCACATAGATCGGTCCCCTGCTGCCCTCATCCAGTAGACTGTAGACAGTAGACTCCCGTACTTTTACCAGATTATCGGTCCACAGTGTGAGAGGCCTACCTATGCTGCGTCGACCCGTACCTGTAGGTAAATAGGCAGGAACCAACTAGAATTCGTGAGTACACAAGTTGACTCTTCCCTGTTCTATAACTTTAAACTTTCGTGGTTTTTACTTATAAAAGGTTTGTAAGAAACGGGATTCTTACCACGATTAGCGTTTTTGAGCTCCCGATATTCCGTCCGATAGGTCCGTCAGCCCGTGACCATGGCGCATGCAACTGTGCCGAAATATCGGGAGCTCAAAAACGCTAATCGTGGTAAGAATCCCGTTTCTTCCCTGTTCGTTTTTTTATGGTAGAACGTGGCAAACGAGCAAACGAGTCACCTGATGATAAGCTACCCTACATCCGCAACAAGCAAATCTCAAGCGCAGATACGCAGAATAATAGGAATGGTGTTGTGTTCCATCGCGACAACGCCCGAACACAAACCTATTTGATGACCAGACAACTAGGTTGAGAATTTGTGTTGCATTATAGAACTTCCTGACTATCAAGTTCTGATCTCTGTAGAACTATTTAAATAAAATTAAGTCGGTTTCAAAAGAAGTCTGTGAAGTTCACTTGATTTGGTACAGTCAAGTGCAAAATTATCGAGAGAATCGTTTCATAAACATCCCTTATAAAATTGTGTAATATTTGTATCTTCTCAAATAAATAAATATACGCTCACACCTGTAACCCAGAGGGGTAGGCAGAGATCATGGATTTCCATTTGGCGCGATCATGGCACATTTCTCTCGTTTCTTCTACATTCATATATCTATGCATACAAGCTCGTCGGTTACGGGTACTCCTTATATCACCCTTCTTAAGTAAGTCACTAATCTGATCGATAAACGTTCTCCGAGCTTGCCACAAATTCTTCAATAATATATTTGCATAAAAATAAACAATATAATGTTCATTACATTATTACTATACATATATACATTAATCATATATTTAATTAAATACGGACAATCGTTTCAAAAATATGGTTATATGAAACGCTTCAGCAGGTATATAGCCTCTTTTAAACTGGTTTAATCTGGTTATTAAGTAACGATTTTGACGTTACATGAAAGCAGTATAGACTTGTCATTGTATACATCTGTCTCATGTTTACAACTTATACAAAGTCATTTGAAACATAACATTGATAAAGCAGGACAAGTGCGTGTCGAACCACGTGCAGTGAGGGGTTCCGTATCCACTACAAAGGATCTTATTCAGATTTTCCTCCAGGAAACTTTTGGCAGTTACGACAATTTATTTAAGAAGACAGATTTTTCTTTTGTATGCATAGAATTTTCGAAATACGTTCCAGAAGTAGATAGCGGCTCATAAAATACTTCTAGCTTGACGCATGGACTTACAGACGAGCTAACCTAGCTGCTATGTTTTATGGTCGTGTTTTTACGTGGCATTTGCATATATTTAGGACCATATAAAAAACATTTTCATATAATTTAGTATGCTTACCAATCAGGAATCTGTAAGAACTCCATTTTTGGAAGGGAGATCTAAAAACATGGATTCCAAATTAGAGTATACAGAGAAGAGGACGACAGACTAAAAAAGAAATTCGTCTGCTAGATACTAGATACTGAAGAATCTATTTTAAAAATAACGGTTTTTGTTTATAGTTAAAATATTTATAATAAATAAGAATACATTAGACAAGGAAGATATCGTCAAGTTATTTGATACACACACATCAGCTAAGCTGCTAGTGTCTTACCAAATAATAATAATTTAATGATTAAATTTAACTTTTTTGTTATTAAGTGACGATAAAGTGTTTAAATTCGATAGACTATATCCACATAAAAAAGTACACTTGACTGTATCAGAAACCACAGAAGTTCATCACCGATGGTATTAGAGATTTACCCAAAAAATGGCAAAACATTGTCTAAAAATATTTTGCATTTTAAGACAACCAGTTTATTTTCACAAAAACGCTACAAACTTTTTCTCACACCCAATATAATGGGGATAAAAACTGCAAGAGTTCAGATGTCGCTACTGTCGTATGTACCCAACTATATGTCAAACTTCGTACAGAACATTAAAACCGAAATACTTATTCTTTATTTTCTTATAATGACACGCTGTGCAACTATTAGTCGAAAAAATATAGGAATTTATTTATTTCTTAAAAATACTAAGCGAAGACAACTGTGAGAGAAGGCAGTTCGAAGGAAAATTGGATGATGCATTTCTTAATTCGTCTTTTAGCTCAGCAAATATTATCGCAAAACCAAAACAAACTACAATGGGGAATGAAAAGAACACTCAACAGTGGCGACATCTGCTTTGAGTTTTGAGTGTACCCCCATTACCTACCTAAATTAAAAATACTACAGGACAGAGAAAAGGAATAAATTTCTAAGTTCCAAGCGCTGTGATGCTTGAGGTGAACAGCAGAAGGTCTGCTAAAATAGCGAGTTGTGAACCAAGATGCAAATGAGACAGGGGACAAACACATCGCCATGTACGTATTAATATTTGGTAGATACCTACCTACTTCATACAATACAGATACAGATACAGAAAAATGACATGGCGTACTTTATTCTATCCCCGAGGTATACCTACATAGAAACTTCGCTTACAATATCGGTTGCCATGTTTATGTTTAACAATAATAACTTTTTGACACTCGTTACCTATACTTCGAAGTTATTATACGCGGCATTGGCAAAAAATTCCAAGCAAATGCGTGCGAAGCCGCGGGCAATAACTAGTTACTTTATATTCGTTAGAACAACAAAATCATGCATAGATATTAAAATAGCGATTTTAAACCTTATGTTGCTGTACATCATAAGGTTTAAAATCGCAAGATATAACTCAATACGACGGCTTCGTATTTATAGAGAGCTGTCAATTCGGATCAAAGGCCTATCGCTCGATTAAGAGCATCTGTTCTCAAGCGCTTGTAACCAATATTATTACAAAATATGTCTTAAGCGTTTATAATAGGGTGCAAGTTCGTATGAGCGTTGATATATTAAGTAGCATTGAAGATAGCATCTTGATAGTTTTTTGTGCGCATTCCTCTAACGGCGGGTGGTCAAGTGACGGCAAGTGGTGAGCCGTCGTCTCGACCAATCGGCGGGCGCGGCTCGAGATGAAACAAAGCCGCCTTTGTTGTGGGCGTGGCGTCCCTTTGTGCGGCACAATGGGAAGACAGCGGGCCCTTTGTGCCTATTGTCGGGGCCCCATTGTTTAGGTATTGTGCGACGCGGGGAGTGGTCGCCGCAAGCTCGCGGGTCTCGCGGAACGCCTTTCGAACTCATTGGCGATCAAATGTATTCCAAATTATTTAATGTATGTTACATTAGGTAATAATATGAAGAACAAAATGAATAGAACAATTTTTTTTAATTTTCAAAGATCATTGGTATGGACGGGCATGTATTTGTAGGTATTGGTAGGTATAACTACCAATTATACCAAGATTTATTTTTGAACAATTTAGATTGACGGAGAAGGTTAGTGGTTCATATATTTAGCAAGTCTAAAATAGTGTGTGTGTGCGTGTGTGCGTGTTTGAGGAATCTTAAGTCAAGGACACTAACTTTCTGCCTTACCTAACATTTAGTTTAAGTAGTGCAACACTGAAAGAAGTTTAAATTGTCGTATAACCTAACCAGTGACCACCAGATGTTGAATCGGACGCTTAACAACTAGGCCTAAGCGACATCTTGGTCTTATGAAAACATGTAAATTCACCTTGAAAATATTGATTTGTTTTGAAGCGATCATATTTTTATGGTATCTGCCTACCGTTGTATAAGAGGGATGAATGTTGTATTAGAAATTCGGTTAGGGGTGTGGGTGGTGTCCCAAATAGTCGTATTGGGGCCGCCGCCGCGCCGATCGATAGCATTGTCTGGCGCACAGACTGCGGCCGGTCCCGAGCGGGCGTACCTGCGCCGGTGGCTCATTGGCTTGGTGTCCGTCTCAATGTTACAGTCAGGGTTCAATCCATTAATAAACAGTCCTATAAACTTAAAATAGATTGCAGCACGTAGTACATAATATTACTAAACATTTAATAAATATGAATCTAAGAATACATTATCAAAAATACCTTTGACAGGAAAAGAAAAAAAGCAATATTTGTTTGAAGGACGAAAAGTTATTTTTTAAAGTATGTTAGTTGCCTCAGTCCCCAGGTTTGTGTGAGACTTCACCCCCCAACACAGATCATGCAAAAATATCAAGTGGCTGCGGTCACTCACAAGATCTTATTGCTCGGCTTCCGCGTCGAAGTATTTAATGTAAGACGTGTTACTCAATATACAGTCATATTAAGAAATATTTTGGGGCCTAAACTGTTTGAGAAATCAACATTTTACATAGAAGATAAAATCTTCTAAATAGGCTATCTAGAATCGCGTTGTTTGGAGCACCCTGTTAAGTTTTAGACAGGGGCTTCTTTGATAAAAAGATGTACTTAACTGTTACAATTGTGTGATAAAAAAGATGCATAAAATTTGTTGACAATACACCAAACTAAGTAATTTTAGATATTGATAAGTTGGGTTAAATCATTATATAACCGGCTAAAGACACACTAAAGATCTGGTCTTCCGTTATAAACAATTTCCAGATAATTTAGGTACAGATATATTTTTATTCACACCGAATTAAAATAATAATTACTGGGGAGAATTTCCATAACCTAGCAACATTGTATTTTACGCGCATTGTTTATCTGTCCCTTACGTTCAAGGCAAATCTATATTAATTCTTTATATAAACATAAAACATATTGTCATCTCAGTTTTTCATATACAGGGGTTCAAATTTGACTGGGCGCTTCATTAATCCTAAGTAACAGCCGACACGATTGTAATATGCCAATAAGACCATGCTTCACAGATTCTAGTTCAGAATGGATATACTAGAGGGCGCTGTGCGGCGTGTGTGTCTTTTGTCGCGCATTGAATAGTTAATTCTGTGCACAATACACCTGTAGGTACGTGTATCCGAACGCGTGGGGACGGCGGGAATATATCGATTTTATTAACATGACGCACCTCTGATGGTTATTGTCGATTTATTTGAAAATAAAATTTTCTTTTTATATAATATTCTATCCTATACTTATATAATAAATTCGAGTTTGTAACGTTTCGCGGTTTAACTTATGATGAAATTTAGCATACACATTATCGGGGTTATAGCAAATCAAAAGGTAGCTTTTTATTTTTTAGCTCAAGATCACTCGGATCGCGCGCCCTGTATCAGATGAAGCTGTAAGAACCGTCAATAAGGTTACCAGCAACGACATCTTCGAAAATTAGTTAGTAGCTTCTTTTATCCCGAAAATAAAGTGTTCTCGATGGAAAGGAAAATTAATTAAATCTTCATTTACATTATCGGTTGCCATGGTAATGTTATATTTGTACAATAACTACTTTTTGAAACGTTTTACCTATTTTTCGAGTAATTAATATAAATGGCCTGCTTTTTATTTGAAAGATCTTTGTGATGTTTGGTGTTAAGCTTTAGAAGCAAAACATTTGTTAAATAAAACACAACTCACCGTCCGATGCCTCGTTCGCTGTGCTATCAACTTTAAAACTTAATGTTCAGTATTAACAAAGAATAGTGTTTTTTATTCTTCAAAAGCTAATGTCCAACAAGCCTTCTTGCACTCTTTAAGAAAAGTTCAAAAGCATTAAGATGTCGAGGGAAAATTTCGAGTGTCCATTGAGCGCCTTATCTCCCCGCCTCCCTTTCGGCTTGACTTGCCGACCTCTAGCTGACAAAGCCCGGATTAGCCGAAGTGGACAGTCCGAGAAAAGGAAACTATTGATTCGCGTCTTTGTGTGACTCGTCTTAATATTATCTTACTGTATTATATTTATAGGGTTTATTAAATTATAGTTGAAAATACGATTTAGGGTCCTTCGAGCGTAGTCCTTAAAGGCCGGTAACGCGTCTGCAGTCCACTGGTGTTACGGAAGTTCATTGGTGGCTATGATCATTTATAAATAAGGCGACCCGCTGCTAGTCTGCATTTCATGATATAAAAAAAATAGTTTGACCTTGCAATTTCTTTTTTAAATTTCGTAGAATTCCTTTTATAATCGTTTACAAAATGCTGTATTAAATGAAGCATGGTAGACAATGTAAAAAAGATGAAGGTAAAATATTGTCAAATTAAAGTCACTGACAGACAGGCGTATACCTATGTGATCTAGGCAGATAGACAGAAATCACGTTGTTGAAGGAAATGCTAAATTTAAGTGACTATGAATCGGACACTTTGCAGGCAGAATGGATGTCCAAAAGACACTGGATTTGCGGCCACGATCCGGTCGACGTAGCGTCGGTAGACCACACAATGGATGAAGATCTGGTCAAGTTTGCGGGAGTCCACTGGTTGAGGGGGTAGAGGACCGATCTTTTGATTCATTGGTGATGCCTTTGCATCTCAGCATATACTTATAAATACTTTTGCGTCATAAAATTTATGTCCACAAAGTTTCAATTGTTTTTTTTTTAACAATAAATGTATTTTCAAAATAACCTCCGGATTGAGTTAAGGCGAGGTCATTTGTGAATTTTCAAAACAACAAACAGAAGGTACTAAGCGTCGTGAACGACCGAACGCAAACTCCTCCAGCGCCACTCCTCAGCAATAATCCCCGGGGAGTTTTCACGAAACTCTATTATAGACAGGCGGTCGCTAAATCTATAGAATGTTGAACAAAATCATACCAGCAATTGGCAATTAGGTATGCCAACAGTGCATTGTCGCGCAAACTTTGATTGGGCCCAGCGTGGACCTCTAGAATACAGCCAATTATATTGAATACAGCCAGCCAATTATTCAGCGCTACGAAGTTTATTGTAGTGCGCGGGCCCCGGCGTCAGAGCCAGGCCGGGGCTCAATGGGGCAATAATTAAAACCAGCGCCGGAGATCGGCTTCTTCGTTCGACAGATTTGCTTTTTAATTAATTGGTTTGTTCTAGTTCGTTGTGCAATGCTACTTGGTAAAGGATTGCGAGATTAGGCTGCGTGCACACTGAAAGCGTTACTCGGCCATTGCTTTAAGTATATGAAAAGTAAACTATAGCGATGGAAAAGATAAGGTAAAGCTACAAATATAGACGAAGGTTTCAATGGATTTGTGTCCTACCTATTATATAATCTCAGTGGGGATTTTTAATAAAGATCTAATATATCTTATAATTAAAAGTAATTAATCTTATAGGATTGTAACTACAGAGATCCACTACCAAAGGTGTGATATTGTGTGAGTAAAAAACATGTCGGTGCATCGTAAACGGACCATTGACAATAAAAGGGAGCTAACAACCCGTTTGCCTAATCATTGGCCGCAACTCTATAAAAATAGCACCTGTCCATTTATTATCGCAACACATTCTATAAGATAGTAAGGAGAAAAAATGCGTTTGAAAGAAGAGGAAGTGATATGAAAAAACTTAGCCCTATAAAACCACGGACAAGCGAACTCGACTTCCATTTTTTGTCAAATTCATTGATAAAATTATTCGTGAACATTCTTTTTTTTTTAATTCAAACTCGCGTTCGATTTTCGACTTTAATATTTTTTTATATAGACTAAAGGCAAAAGTTTTTTTTTGTTATGCCACGCATCGATGTGTCTGGCCGGTTGTGTGTCGTTTAAGTGAAGGAGGTGCAATAAAAAAGGTAATTCACGATATAACAAGATGGTGTCGAGGAATTCTCGGCTCCCATGGCTTTTTTGGTGTTTTAGTGCGGCCGTAACGAAATGTCCTTGTGGGATGGATCTACTGGTCGTGACTCGGCGAAAATTTTTGGAGGAGGGATCTAAATGAATACCGGTTGTGCTCAACCAGCTGTGAGGAATTCATTTGGGCAACATTGGTGGTAATTGAATTTTTCAAAGATAGTTTTATTTTATAACGTTTTACTTTCTAGTAGTTTTCTAGAAGCTTCGTGAGTTTTAGATACAGTAATGAATTATAGAAGTATTTTGTCCTGTATGTTAATGATTTAAGGTTATTTCTTTAATCACCATTTTTTTAAGTGAAACTTCTGTATCGGGGTTGGAAAAAAATTTAGTGTAACATTTTTTCGTTACGCGTCACATTTTTCCGTTACGCGCCATCTTTTTCTTATCCCTACCACGCGTGATTCGAAGTATACTTTCTCCAGCGGAGTAGGGATAGGTAAATGTCTCCAATGTATTTTGCGGCCCGTTTTGAGTAGTTACATTTTTGAAATCCAGGTGGCGAATGCATCGACTTCCATAAGAGCCCATGACCCGCTTGGAGTAGTGATGACTTTGACCACTAGGTGGTGTCGTGCAATTGCCATTTACCATAAGCATATCGTTTTAACGGACTTACTCCTACCACTATACTTGACCGTTTTTCTATTGCACGCTTATTTATTTATTCCCAACGCTCTATAGTGACGTGATAATTTATTTATTATTGAACTATTGTCGCGCTTTTCTTCCCGTTTTGAGTTTCACTTCTGTCGGCAGTACTTATGACTGCCTGTGTTTTTTTTTTCAACAGCCTACCTTTACTAATTGGTGTCATTCCACTACATTGGTCTTCATTTATTTTCATTTACGAGAAAATCTATTTACATTGGTGAAAATTTTTCACAATATCGCCCATCCAGCCAGTTGAATACGAAAAGAGGTGTTATATTAAAGAAATAAATTTCATAATGAGAGATAATAATTGCGAGAGGCGGGCGGACACAATGGCGCACCTATAGTAATGAAAATTTTAAATTTAATTAATAGCAAGTGGCGTCGTCGCCCCGATTATATTATTACGCAGGGCCATTGTGCGACAGACGAGCCCTCCCCCCACTCCGCCTCCGCCTCTCCCTTGTCCTCCCCGTGCCGTACACCCTAACGCCTGTCGCCATGTGTCTCGTCTTAAATAAGATATTACTCTGACAACAATGTACAAATAATTGTTATTTCTTAACATTTACTTACCTATGTTTACAGATAGTGACTAAATTAAGTCGACTTTTGAAACCTCTTCAGGCTGTAGTGGTCTAATCTACTCCTGGACCCTATGGGGCGTTATAATCTAATCCGGAATAATCCAGTCTGCGGCGTCTATGCAGCAATCGGACGCAAATTCGCGTAGTAGGGTTAAGTTCGTCTCTGTTCCAACAAGGTCCGTAAAGTATACTGGGACCACCCACACAGGTTTGAACACATCCATCATCTATTGTCTCAGATCATCATCCAATGAACATATTTAATTCTCCGCCTTCCGCAATCTCTTCCTAAAACATTTGTTAGACGTTAATAACAATTCCTGAAAACCCAGGATCTACAAAGTTTGGTAGCTATCCAATTGTTTTGGTTTGCGGAGCTATCCAATGTGCAATAAGCCGCTCCGCCAGGTCCGAGAAAAATTAACAATTAGAGGCACCCTATCACGGGGTAGGTACGTCGGAGACGCGTCAGACGCTGCTTTGTGAGGCAAATCCGAGTCGCCTCGCGCGCGCCGCACCGAGCTGTGGGACAATGCATGCATTTGAATTTGTTTTACAGATAATATTTGTAATAAATTACTAACAGTATTAA